>VYZX01028764.1:381553-473579 GCA_013401335.1 Brachypteracias leptosomus | reverse complement strand
CTAATATCCAACCTAAACTTTCCCTTGGAAAACTTGAGGCCATTTCCTCTTGTCCTATTTCTTGCTATGTAGGAGAACAGACCAATCCCCAACTCACTACAACCTCCTTTCAGGGAGTTATGAAGAATGAGAAGATCTCCCCTCAGCCTCCTTTTTTCCAAGCTAAACAACCCCAGGTCCCTCAGCTGCTCCTCACAAAACTTGTTCTCTAAACCTTTCACCAGCTTCATTGCTCTTCTTTGGACATGCTCCAGAACCTGAGTGCTGGAGTCCTGAGAAGAATTAACATTTTTTTATACCCATAAATGCAGATTCTGGCCTGTACACACTATTTCTTTATGAAAACAGTCTTAAAAAAAAAGACATTCTGAAACAATCTGCCAACAGCAGCTAAAAAAAGCACAATAAAACCAACTTGTGAATCAGGACAAGGTTTAGTGGTCATGGTAGTGATGGGGTGACAGCTGGACCTGATGATCTTAGATGTCTTTTGCAACCTTAATGATTTCATGGTTTTGAAATTCAGACCATTCAGTGAGTTTGGTTTCAGGTACACAACTTCAGAAATTTTCTGTCTAACCACCACCACCCCCCCCCCAACTGCCTGAGCCATGAAAAATACCATCAGAAACCTGCTAGGATGCAGCAACTAAATTCCCAAGGATTCCATCTGTATTCCTGCACTATTTCATAAAGTGGTTAAGGTTAAAAGGGACCTTAAAGATCATCTCATTCCAATCCCATGGGCAAGGACACCTCCCACTAGACCAGGTTGCTCCAAGCTCTATCTGGATTTGTTCCTCAATCCAGAAGCTGCAGTAGCATCAGACAGCAGGGATGGAAGGGCAGTGTTCTGCTCTCCACATTTCTCCTGCTAATGCAGGAGGGTGGTTGGGCAGAGGGGAGAGCTGGAGAATAGACTCAGCCCTGTAAGCAAAAACTGTTATAATGCAAACCACATGAAGGAGCTGAATTAAAACTTTGAAGAAAACCTTTGTTCTGGCATCTAAGTTTTTTTGAGGGCTTGAGTTTGCAACCTCAATGCTACTTTTATTTTTTAATACCTCATATAGAGGGTACTATATCTGTATAGCTGTGATGGACTATTGTGCATCACTGCTTTTCTCCAGAGCACTGAATACATGTACTAGCACTAGAACAAAGAGGTTATACCTCAACACTTCAATTTTGACCATTCTTTGTACATACACACAAAGTCCCTCTCCAGCATTTGAGCATGCACAGCAAGCACAAACACAGATCTACAGAGTATCATTTCTTTGAAGCCAGGCTGGAAGCCTTGGGACAGCCTCAAAACTACAGCTGAAAACAACTCTTAAAAATAATCAGTGCTACATACACAGCACTAGTAGTTTTTCCTCTTCTCTTTACTAGTACAGAGATATTCCTTGAAAGCCAATTTCTGAAGCATTTTATCTGCTTTTGCTCTGTTCACTCGAAATCATAGTTGTGTTTGCAACATCTTAATTATTCATGCAGCAACCAGCTCTGATTTTATAGGGATGATGCTGCAGCTTCAGGTGAAGAACACCACAGAAGGATCAGAGGAACATCTACACTGAAAGTAGCATCTTCATGCCAGAAATTTTAGTCAGGAGAAATCAAGTAAGAAGGATGAAAGCCACAGAAGGCATCTCTATAAAGTTTAGTATTTTTTCACTGTACATTAATCTTTAAAGAAAGGCTAACAACTGGTAGTCAGGGTCACTCAGGATTTACTATGTATGCCTCTCAAACAACACAGGGCTTGTTAGTCACAGCCTACAGAGCCAAAGAAGTGTACAAGACATTTATTTAGTTGAAGTTCTATATCACAAGAAGCCAGTTACTGGCTTTAAACTGATTTCTTTCATAAATGAGAAAGTGTCAGTTCCTAACACTCCATAAAAAAGGCAAAACCAACATTATCAGCCAGTGGAAATACCTGACAAATGCACACTTAAACATCTGATCTTGAAATCATAAGAGTCCATGCATTATGGCACTGTTTCCAGCCATCAAAGTATTTTCAAGCTTATTATGGACAGATCTTTCCTTAGAGTAGGAAAAAAGTCACCAATTAATGCTTCTTTCTTTATTCCTCCAGACTACCAAAAAACTCTTCCCACAAGAACAAAGAGCAAACAAAACATTCAGCCCAACCAGTTGTCTCCAAGGAAAACAAGATAATTCCTTAGCATCTAAACATCTCAAGTCCTTCCACTTGACCCAACTTCTCCTGAAGTGGACATGGCTTGAAGGCCATTGTCCATGAGCAGGGATGTGTGTGCAAAGAGTCTCCTGCAGGAAGACAGGTGGTGTGGGAGGCTGAGCAGTGGAAGAGTCAAATAAATGAAGTCTTGTAATTTGGCCATTAACGTCAGGAACATTAAAGGACAGTCAAGTTACTACGCCCCAAAATAACAAGAGAGTGCCTGATTCATCCCTCAGATTAATTTAGGTAGTCACATCACAAGTCTGACCCAGAATACTTATAAATTACCCAAAAAACTGTAACATGCATATTATTTTGATTCTTTAAGTCACGGGGTTTGTTTGGGCTCAGCGAGATGAAGAGGTGCACTTTGTGTGTCTTGGGAGATTTGAATGTTCTTAGATAAGAAACCTTTAAATGCCATTCCAGGATTTAGCACCTAATCCACATTCCATAAAAATAATTCTAGAGGATTAAATGGGCTTTGCATCAGATCTATCAGGGTGTGTCTTCTTACTCCATGGCCAGTCTTGCCTACTCACTAGCTACACCATGACGCACGGCAAATCCAGGGCTGTCTCCAGCTTGGTTGGCTGGCCAGCTGAGCAAGCTGGGCCAAGTTACCACAACAAACTATAGTAGCCAAGTGCCATGTTTACTGCAAGCTCTCCAGGTGAACAGAGCTGCACATAACACATCACAAGAAAGGAGCTGCTGGGCCAAAGAGGATTTATTGTCTCAGGAACTGGTCCATGCAGGTATAGCAGTGCTAGGTATGGAGCCAGAGGGTGATGCTGAGTTAGCCACCCTTCCGCTGGTGCCACCAGGCCAAAGCTGTCAAACAACACTGGTCACATCTCTGACCTTAGAGAATGGAAGAGGAAATGGTTTCACAAGCCAGCACAGCCTGGTAATAGCATTTTAAGAAATACTATGGAGATGACTTTAAATTGGAACATTTAAGAGTTCCCTCTTCCTAATGGGTAGGATACATCTGACATCTCAAGACTAGTACAGCTCAGATAAAACAGTATCTCTAAGGCATTGCATCTGAGATGATATCTACTATAACCCACCTAACAGAACATATTCACAGCACACATGGCAAGCAAGCAGAAAGCCAAAGTTTTCTCCTACACCTTCCACAGGTGTAGAAGAACTGCTTCTACACCACGCCTTGGGTACGGCAGCTCACCACGGGTCAGCAGCACAACAGACTCCCAGATTCTGCAGCATTTGCTAAGCCTGAATAAATTATTTTCAACTCCAAGAACCAAGCTCTTATCCTTTTCAGGGCCAGACACATTCTCCATGGGTGTGCTGCAAACATAACTTTTAATAACATCTTTTCCAGGTCCTGCAGGGCTGCTTGTCATTACCAGCAACACTTGACAGAAGTCACGTCCACTTAGTAACCTTTTTCCAGTGAAAGTTTTTAGAGTCATAGAATTGTTTAGGTTAGAAAAGACCTTTAAGATTATCATGTCCAACTGTTAAGCCAGCACTGCCAAGTCCACCACTAAACCACGTCTCTCAGCACCACATCTACATGTCTTTTAAATCCCTGCGGGGACGGTGACTGCCCTGGGCAGCCTGTTCCAGAGCTTCACCTTCCAGACCTTTCTGTGAAGAAATTTTTCCTAATATCCAACCTAAGCCTCCCCTGGTGCAACCTGAGGCTATTTCCTGTTGTCCTATCACTTGTTACTTGGAAGAACAGACCAGCACCCACCTCTCTACAACCTTCTTTCACAGGTCTCCCCTGAGCCTCCTTTTCTTCAGACTAAACAGCCTCAGTTACCTCAGCTGCTCCTCATAAGTCTTGTGCTTTCTTTCCACCAAACCATTTTGCACTACTCCAGAAAGCCCATAACCATTCAATATCAGTCACACCACATTTCTAGTACATCCCAAGTTATTTCATCAGCACTAGAATTGAGAACCTGGAAGTAATAGATTTTTTTCTGAGCTCTGCCCTGAAGCAAGCTCCCCTTAGTCCATCTACTGAAAGGGGGCAGAGGGTCTCAGCGACAATTTCCAGTTGACACACAGAGAATGTTGTGAACTGAGCTTTATTCTTCCCACATAATTGAGCTCAGGAGGAGCCATCTCCTTTGTTTTGGAGGTTTTCAGAAGATGGAGGTGGGAAGAGAGAAACTAACTCATAAGATATTAAATAGTAAGTAAAACATGACAAAGTCACATCCCTTAAAAAATCACAGCTTTGCATGTACAACTTCTGAACCACTTATTATCAGCCAAGAACAAGATCTTGGGGTATTAATCAGGAATTATTTGACAACTGCTCACTATTGAGCCACATGTCAAAGGCAGGACACTCTGGGCACTGTGCCACAATGTAAGAATCTATACAGTGTGCCTCACTCCTCAATAACCTGTACAGTCTGTTAGAGCCAGAAAAGGCAGAAAGAGTGATGGTCAAAGGTATAGAACAATCTCTGTACAGCCAATTTGTACAAATAAAAGGGGTTTTTTTTAAAAAAAAAGATGTTGACTCTTCAGGCTGGATGAGGTGAGTCATAAGTCTATAAAGTCACGACTCCCAAAAGGGACACAACATTTGTAATCTGTCCTAAACCAAGGATTTTGTGTGGCAAAATTTCTAAAAGGTGAGTTCAAAATTAACACAGGAGTTAGTTCTTCACATAGTTAATCATGGAATTCCCTGTCAGAAGGTGCTGTGCCTGCAAAGACTGTGCACATAAGTAGTTTCATGCAGTAAAAATACATAAATGACTTCAAGTCTTCCTGAATAAAATTTTTTTAAATCTTTCTGGATAAGACCCTGGGCCACTAAATGCATAAGAGGGAAGATACCAGTTTACATTCAGAACATCACTGTCTTCACTCTTACTGGTAACAGGTAGAAACAACATACTGGCCTAGACACAACTGTACACTTAAGTACCCTTATATTCTATAGGGGCCAGGCAAATAATTTTAATAAATTAAATTTTTAAATTTCATTTCTGGAACCCAAGACTGTTTTTTGGAGACAAATATCTACTTTGCAACCCACTACCTACTGAATCAAATTCAAACTGATTTCAAACTCCTGGACAGCAAGCATCTCCTATGTGCAACTATCAATGAACAGAATCTTCAATACCTTGGTGAGTCTGCCTCACTGTGCAATCTCTGGATTGAACTCTATGGAGGTCATAAACAAGCTCAAAACAAAACATAGGGAGAAGTATTTTGAGGGTCATCTATTTCATTCATCTCCATTTCACTTTGAGAAAGAAACTCGTCAAAAAGTTCTGCTTCAAATTGCTACCAAGATGGAGCCTCCCTCATTTCATAGGGCTGAGACTGATGACTGCAAGAATGGATGCAACTGCTTGTGAAAAAGCTTCTAAATACTTGTATTTCTCCTAGAAGAAATCTTTAGAGGACAATCTCCTCATTCAGGAGGACTTCTTTTTGTTGGACACAGTCGTCTGCTATTTTAGTTTTATCCAGAACCTGTGGAAGCAATTTTACTGCACTGACTTATCACTGTATAATGCTCACCCTTTGTTACCTTCACAGAAATTCTCCTAGAGCTTGACCCTACACACACTTGGTGATCTGTATTTTCCTTTTCTTTCCCACTTGGCATTCTGAACAGAGGTGATAAAATACATTCAGTATTCAAGGTGAGGATGCTCTGTCAGCTGACATTTGCACTGTGTTAGCTTTAGGAAAGCAGGTGTGTTTTATAAACAAAACAAGTAAATGCTATTAGTCAACTTACACAATTGTTACCCAGGTAGGGGGAAAAAAAACCCCAAAACCCCCAAACAAAACAAAAAACTACATCCCACACAATTCCAGCTTGCTGGGTAATTAATACAGCCTAAACTCCATGGTCTGGTAGCCTCTTAAAGCCTCTGGAAGCTCTTCACCACTCCATACAGAGTTCTATCACCCTTTCTGATTTCCCACAAGGTTATAGTACAGAACTTGTATTATCCTACAGCCAGTTACTTCAGCTATTCTTCTTTCCTTGGGACATGCAGAGCTTTCCAGCTCCAAGTTAGAAAGTGCTTTGCTCAGGGAAATTACAGCTCAACCAAGCTCATAAAGCATCCTCTATATCCTACCTCCTCTTTCCATTTCCATCCAATTAAGCTGAGAGCTAAAGTTTTGTTGGTTGGGTTGTTTTTTTTTTTAACTGCAAGCTGATACATTACATCTTGTATGTGAAACAATTACTGCTTCAGTTCCACAAAGCACACACAGTTTCAGTTGTCTGTAGACTTTTGAAGACCTTCTAACAAAACATTGCTAAGAATAAGACTACCCTATCTGCAGCTTTGCTTTAATTTAGTTCTATTTCTTCCCAGAAAGTTTGTTGTTTCCATGTTAAGTGTTGCCTGCAATACCTTTTTATTTTCTTTTTTTCCCAACAAGTACACAGAAATGACAGATCATAAACTGTGCAGAGTTCATTTTCTTAGTTTGTAGATATGGGACAGATCCTGCAGTGCTATTCTCAGACTTCTACACTAGGCACATGTAATGAAATCTACAGGCTGATGTCTCTACTGTTAATTGTGACTGGCCACAGTTCACTGTTCCTGGCTTCTATTTAGCACCCAGAAGAGAAGCAGTCCAAAAAACAGGTCCATGAAGCAGAGCAACTATAGAGCTGTCTATGAGATGTGAAACAGGCATTCCAGTGGCTTGTGGGCAATGCCAACATCAATCATAAACATCAGTCTACACATGCAATTAGAATCCCCGAAAACACAGTAGTCCAAGAATAAAACATAAGACCAAGGCCACAATGATACATCTGGAAGCATCTAGAATATGAAACAGCATATAAATAGTAACCAAGGCATGAGTAGATGACACACAGTATCATTATGAGACCAGGTATCTGTAGATGAGTATCTTCAACTTCCCTTCAAACCCTTCCCCCTGCCACCACACAAAAGAACCTGCACATGCCTTCTACAGAATGGACTGATTTATGGAGACTGCTTTCCCATGGTAACCTTCCCTCCCTCCTCCCACCCCTCATCCTTCAGGATGTGCTCCTGAAAGACCTCAGAAGGAACTTACCCTCCATACTTCACACCTCAACAACAGGAAGCCTCCCACTCCAGGCTGCATACACTGGGCTGAGCTTCCTCCTCCTCCTCCTCCTGCCGTGTTCTCCCTGTGGAAGAATTCAGAAGGAAAAATTCTTCTCTCATAAAACTTTCATGCCCCTTTTTTTTTTTTAAAAAAAAAAAAAAAACTTGAAACAAGAAATTCCACCACACATCTTCAAAGACAAAGAGGGGTGGGGGGGAAGGGAGACCAAAGCAAGTCACTCTTGCATCATTCAGGCAGCACTTGCACAAAGGGTACATCTCCAGCACACAATGCATACAAGATAACCAAGGGAGCTCCTGCTCCAAGACAGCACCATGTTCATTTACTGTGCATTTCTGAGAGCCCCACTCACATGATTATAATGCTTCCTGCACACAAGTCTCACCAATTACTTCCCTTTGGATGTGAGCAGGATACAGACTTTGAGAAACGAGGTGTTAGCAGCCCTGTGACACTGTGTCTCTAGTTAAGTTGCTATAAACTTCAAAGATAAAGTGTTGCTTTCTGAAAGTGAAACACTGATTTCCAGACTGACATTTCTGGAGAAGAGAGGGGTTTTTTTCTTCCATTATCATTGTTCTCTACATCTGTTCAAAGCCTTGGGTATTTAATGTAAAAGTCTAGTAAAAAGGTGATTCCTATGGTCTATGTCACCAATTTTTCTTCCAGTGGGAAATCAGCTGTCAAGAGCCCTGACATCTGCTATTGATGTGTAAAAGCAAACCAGTTCACCTCTCTGTATAAAAGCACCACCTTACATCCAAAGCAGACAAGGGAGAATATGAAGCAGCACACAAGATTCTGACCCCAGAAGAAAATACTTCCTTGGAGACGCTGACCAGTTCTTTTCACTGCCAATTTTTAAATACAAGGCTAAAAATCAATCTTGTAACTGCAAGCACTTTGTGTATTACAGACCCATAAGCTGAACAAATGAGTCTGGAGGAAAAAATGAAAAAGCTGCCAGCTGCCACCACTCTGAAGACAGTGTTATTTATACCAGGAATCTAACCTTCCAATGCAGATCCAAAGTTTTGCCCCTAAGAAGTGGGCAGACAGAACTATTCAACACAGGTTCCTTCAAAGACCACACCATCAGGATATTCCACTCTACAATGGCTCTGCAAGGAATATAAGGTCCAGTTCTGTGTTCTGGATGTGTAAAATCTCATTACCAGCCCTACCTGCTTGACAGGGCACTTTACCATCTGCAGACATGACCTTTTACCAAAGAAATTTTCACAAAATCACTACAATTAGAACAAAACCTGGCCTGGTTTTTAGTAAACTGATGGTTGTCAGACCTACAGCACCACAGGAAACACAGCAGAGCACAGACACCTCTGTAGACAAAATCATTTGCAAATCTCCTGCCTTTAAATTATCATTCTCCCCACCCAAACACAGAAATATGTGGTGATGAAGTCCTGGTTTTGTAGACTGAGATATGTTTGTCTATGTGTACACACAAACACAATTTACATACACCTACACCACCAGCATGAGAGGTGAATATTGTTACATTACTTAAGTCTTAGATTGGGCACACAAGTAATACTAACAGAAGTTAAAAAGTCTCCTGGTTTTTTTGAAGTGTTAGGTTAACTGTTCATATCTTAAATATGATTTATGTGCAATATTTAGTTAAAACATCAAAAAATGTTCAAAGGGGCTCCAGAGATACCTAGCACTTTGCCATCTGAACAACAGCATGCTGGTTTAAAAGACAAATGTAGTATTAAAGTGCAGCCATTTCTGGAACAGAGACTTACAAAAGCTGGCTGGGGCACAGAAGCCCACACTACATACAGGAGCAGCAAGTCAGCACTCAAACTGCAAAGAAAACCTTTCTTCTTACAGCAAGAACTAAAGGATTCTTAACGTCCCTCCAGCATCAGAGTCAACAGGAGCTACTTTAAGATATACACAAGAAGCTGCAGGAAATTTAGCACCAGAGTCTGGATTTCAGCTTGTCTTTCTAGGGAGAGGGATTTCAAGTACAAATCCAGGTCTGCACAATGGAAGTGAGTTACTGTCACAGCAGAGAGCTTTATCTTCTGAATTCCCAGTCTTAGGCTGTTTTTCCTCTCTGGAAGGTCACTCAGCAGACACATCACTGCAGTCATTTGACTTGGACGATACACAACAGAGCCCATCTGTTGATGTCAGCAAGAACAAGGACATAATTTCTGTGTATCTAAGACCATTCCTTTCCTGCAGTAACAGGTCCTGGACACAAGTGGAGCAGCCCAACAATAACATGTGTTGGATTCTTGGGTTCTCATACCCACAGAAGCTGCAGCAGGACCCACTTACACATGACAAACACTTGTGTTTCTCTACCAAACTGCCAAGAGCAGCCATCAGACCTACCTTTCTGCACTCATTAAGTTGCTGCTACACAAATCAGGAGTCTCCCTGCAACTGTTCCCCTAACATCTAACAGGATTCAGGTTTGGGGCTTGTTTTCTTGTTATGTTTTGGGGATTTTTGTTTGGTTTGTTTCCTCCAAGTGGCAGCAGCACAGCTCTGCACTGGGCCACAGCAGCCACAAGTGGCACACAGAGGGGTAGGAAACAGCCCAGTCACCTGGCAGAGTGGGCAATGGCAAGAAGAACATCTCAGAGATGGGTTCGTACCAAGAACTATCTCCTAGAACGTGTCAGCCTTTCTAATGAGATCCATTACACCACAGCTCCATTTCTCCCAACATACAAACCACATAAACTGCTGGCACCCAGTTAGACCTGCATATTCTGTCTGCAGTCAGCCCCTCCACCAGCAAAAGCACAATCTAAATATCTTCATTGCTGTCTTTCAGTAAAATCTTCCTAAGCACCTAAATAATTTTAAAATGCAACTTAACTCTGGCAAGTTTTACATACAAATTGAGACTTTATTCCTTTTGATCCCATAGAAAAAGAAGATTAATTCATTAATCAGCAGAATATTCAAGGAAATGTCTGAACACTTCCATGAAGAACAGCAGCACTGAAGAGAAGGCAAGGTTTGACCAGAGTATTTCTCACTGAGGATACTTGAAAGGAGAAGTGTGTGGACATAGTCTCAGAGCACAATTTAAGTTTATATCAACTGATTAACTTTAAAAACAAACAAATATATGCATATAAAAAAATACTAAGAGCTGATATATACAGAAACTACCACAAAGTTTCCAGGAGTCCCTTATTAGCATACAAGTACTCCATAAAAGCAGCCAGAAGTACAGAATATATTTTTTAAACCCACTCTTAGCTGTTGCAATGATATAAAATGTGAAAGTTCATTTTTATTTGCCAACTTTTCAGGTTTTTTTCACAACCTCTGACCTATAGGGGAGACAAAGCTGATATATCAGGAGAAAGAAGCTTCACCTTCTTACTTGGAGAGAAGTCTGGTTAAAATATGTAACACCAGTGCCCCTGGACCTTAGAGCTATAAATACAAATAAATACACTTTAAGTAGTGTTGCAAAGGGATTCGTTGGTGTAGTTCTGTGTTTTAAATTGATTTTTATAGGAATTCGATACTAGGTGCAAAACAGATCCAAAAGAAGTACCCTGTAGAGCCAAGAGAGAGCAGTTTTGTGCAAGTGCACCACTGCCCTCTCCTGGGGTGGACCAGATCTGCTCCCGGATTTACACTGCCCAGCAGACCCTGAAGGGAGCTGCACCTCCAAGACCATCAGGAGTGCTTTAGGAGGTCGAGATTTAAAACAAACAAAAAGTAAAACACACACAGAGAATAAAAGCAGCAAGTTATTGGTCATTAAACTGTGGTAATTCATCACCTTAAATTCCTAAATGCTACAGCAGTTTGCTCCTTCCTCCATGACCTGAGGCAGGAGAACCCCAAAGTGATTTTCAGCATGAAGAGCAGAGCTGGCTGGTGGGACAGCAAGATATGTGACCAGCAAGTCAAGGGAGGTTCTCCTCCCCCTCTCTTCTGCCCTGGTAAGGCCACAACTGGAGTACTGTGTCCAGTTCTGGGGTCCTCAGGTCAAGAGAGACAAGGAACTACTGGAGAGAGTACAACAAAGGGCTATAGAGATGAGGAGACTGGAACATCTCTCTTGTGAGGAAAAGCTGAGACCCCTGGGGCTGTTTAGCCTGGAGAAGGCTGAGAGAGCACCTTATCAGTGTTTATAAGTATCTGAAGGGTGGAGGTCAAGAGAATGGGGCCAGTTTCTTTTCAGTGGTGTCCAGTGATAGGACAAGGGGCAATGGGCACACACTAGAACACAGCAAGTTCCACCTCAACATGAGGAGAAACTTCTTTACCCTGAGAGCAACAGAGCCCTGGAACAGGCTGCCCAGAGAAGTTGGAGTCTCCTTCTCTAGAGACTTTCAAGATCTGCCTGGACACATTCCTGTGTGACCTGCTCCAGGTGAACCTACTTAGGCAGGGGGGTTGGACTAGATGATCTCCAGAGGTTCCTTCCAACCCCTACCAGGCTGTGATTCTGTGATATTCTGAGAATGAAGATAAAGTCAAACAGCAACTTTCACATTCAAAAACACCTTGTGCAGCTCATACTGCAAAAAGGAAGCGTAAAATGCTCCATGGGCTCTTTATGCAATGGCTTTGATTTCAGTGACATTTGTCTAAGTAAAATTTATCCTCTGCTTTTGATTATTCTGCACAAGGTCAGAGTAACTCACAGGCCCCATTTACCAAAGCTTAATGAGTTGTCTTATGGAAGCTAAGCTTTAACTGGCAGAATGCACAATTTCAGCCCCCAACAAGGGGGAGAATATACTTTGTAAGGAGAGTATTTTAGTTTTCAGATGTGACTGCCAGGAAGGAACACAGGTTCAGGTACTGCAGTCAACCTGACAGGCAACTCACTACACTGCAATAACCCTGAGCCTACAACTGACCCCTGAATTCTCATGCTATTGAGAAAGTCTGATCTTCACAGAATGTTTTAATGTAATTTACAATTCTAAACAAACTAAGTAAATCTAGCCTGAATGTACTTCATGGACTACACAGATATAAAACCAGTCCCTCAAGTTTTCAAGTAGAAAACCAGCCAGAGCAAATGGAGGACACAGGTTGATGGCAGAGTGCATTCAGCAGGTCAGGATGGACTTAAACAGTCCAAGAACCAGGCTGAGAACAGCATTCAAATGTGACCAGCCAATTCCACAAACCCAGACTGAAGAGATCTCCTTACACAGCAGTTCTCAAACCAGAACTCCCCCATCTCTTTTGACCATCAGCTTCATGATGTGCAGCTGTAAAACATCACCCAACTCTTGAATGTGAATACAGCTCAGAAAACATGCTCAGCACCAGGGAGGCCTCAGCTGAGTAGTGGTATATCCAGTTTTGGGGAACACACTTCAAGGAAAAACATGATCCCCACAAAAAGGGTACAAAAAGGAAGCAAGAACCACCAAAGCTAGAAGTTGTCATTTGTAATATTCAAGTAAGTTGGTATTCTTCAGCAACACTTTAATCTGGAGAAAAGACTCAAGTGGGAGAGCACTACCAATTTTCAAATATGGTTGCAGAGAGCACGGCAATAAATTGTTTTCTATATCCACAGAAGGCAAAAGGAATAGCAGTAATGGTTTTAAATTGCAGCAATAAGTATTCAGGTAACACATTAGAAAAATCTTTCTGTGAGAGATATAATAAAATAACCAGGATAAACCAAAACAAAAGGCTTTAAGAAGAGGGTTAGACAAACAATTGCTAAGCAATAATGTAGGGGTGGTGTGTGTATTTTATTTGTATATTTTATTTAAATACAGACATACACAGAAAAACAGCAGTCTCTGAAATCTCTCAGTCTATTCCTGGCTATGAACTTCCATACTCAGTGTACACAATAGAAGTGATAAAAATCAGTTACCATACTTTTTCCCCAACAGTAATTTTATTTCAGTGGAGTCAAACCACATCTCACAAGCAGCACATTGGTCACAAACCCTGAAGCATCACTCACTGGCATCAGAAATTAAAAAGATGGAACAAAGTCAACAAAAGAAGCCAAGTATAACATTGCTTGTAAAACATTAGACATTCCAAATTACTACCCACAAGCCTAGCAAACAACAGGGGAAAAAAACATTCCCTAGAATCCTGTCCATAGGTGCATCAGCATCAAATTCATCTACAGATCATCAAGCACCAACCCCATCTAAACCTTCATTTCAAATCCAGTCTGCACCAGAGGCTGTATTAACAACAGTTCACAGAAAGGGCTGATGCAGCTGTCTATAGGTACTTTTACTCTTTCTCCTGTTGCTGTATTAAAATTCAAAAATCTCTTGTGGAAGCTAAAGATTAGTATCACTAAATCACCAAGAGAAACAGGCTTACTCAATGAAAAATACCTTAAAATCAGCCCATTCTGGCATTCTGCCTTGTGAAGACAGAAAAACATTGCTCATGAACTATATGAGCCACAGGTGAAGCCTCCAGCTGCTCACACTCTTAAAGGCATAACTTCCTGGGCTATTTTTAACTCTACACATTGAATTTAAAACACAGACCAAGTGAGTGACAGAACAAAATATCATCACCCCAAAATTACCCTCCTGCCAAGTACTCACAGCAAACTTGTGCAAGGTCTAAACATTCAAAGGAACAAGCAAAAACTCATTGTCTATTTGCCCAGTACTACTTCTTTTTTATTTAAAATTAAGCAACAAAATGCCCTGACTTTTGGAAAGTTAGAACTCTGGCTTTCCACAATTTTTCTCTGAACTATAGTTCATGTTTTGCTGTAACCTTAATCACACATTAGATGAATAAAGATTTTTACCATACTGGCTTTAATTTTTCAACTCCTAGATATTGTATAAGCAGGAAGGGGAAATCAGCTTAAGTACACCTTTAGTAAAAGAGTCAGAAGAGGTTTCTTACAATGACTGCAAGGGGTTGTAGTTACCACTATATTCTTGATTTTTCAGCTTTTACTGATCAGCTTGAGAGTTGCTACTAATCGCTACAGCCCCCATATTTTTTCTCCCACCTTGTCCATTTGCTGCACTCCTCCCAAAGCTGTCCTAACACTCACACCTCAGTATCACACCTTCTGGCAGTTGCCCAGTAGTAGAAGTCTCAAAAAACATTTAACCATCAACAGGCCTCAGCTGGGAGGGTCACTTTAGAGCCACCATCATCTTTTCTAAATTTCTGAGACACTCAGATGGGTTGTAGCAGCTTCTAGGTTCCTAGCAACTAATGAGGGACCCAGAGAAGGCAGTAGGGGCACCCATTCAGTAACCCCATCCTCCAGAAACCTGCATCTCTCCCTCTTCCCCCTCACAGAGCCCACCTACTGACCCTTCTCTTCCTTCTGCTCCATCCCTGAGGCCCCTCACACTGGGCAGCAGCCTCAGGGCCTCGCCATTTGCCCCCTCACACGGAGCAGCAGCCTCAGGGCGTCGCCATTTCCCCCTCACCCCAGCGCTCCCAGTCCCCATGAGGGGGGCCCGATGCTGCCCCTCACACAGAAGCCACCCCCCCGAGCACAAACCGGTGACTCCCCTCAGACTCCCCCCAGCCCCTCAGGCTGCCCTTTCCCTGCGCTGCCTCCTTACCGTGCTAAAGAGCCTCGTTTTGTTACCCTCACAAACCCCCCACACGCTCCATTCCCGCTCCCCTGCTCGGGGTTCTATTTGTAGGTCCCGCCCGCGGCGCACGCGCCGGCTTGGCCTGTTGCTATTTGTTGGGCGAGCTGTCCGTCAAGCTGTGGGCGCGGAGGAGGGCCAATCAGATGCACCCATCGGGATGTGGGCGGGGCCTCGGCGGCTGAGGGGAAGCGGCGGTGCCAGTGAGGGACTGGCGGCTTGGCCCGGGCGGGATGGGGTGGGTGGGGGGGAATACCCGGTTGTCCCTCCGGGGTTTTTAGCTTCGGTGCAGCGGGGTGAGCCGTGGAGCTGGTCCCGGCCCAGCAGAAAGGTGGGTAGGCGTGAGGAAGCACCAGTGGGGCGGACGGGCGGGCGGGCGGTGGGGCCTGGTCGGTTAGAGAGCCCTGGCAGGCCCGGGACCCAGGCGGGCGGGCCGCCGCTGGTCGCTCCGGGTTGTCCCGGTGCTGAGGGAGATGGCGGCTGCTGATCTCGCCCTCAGCTCCGCCCTGCGGCCGGCGAACTCGGCGAGAGCTGGGGTGTTGGTCAGTGGTGCCCGCAGGGGTGGTCCCCTTCCGTCAGGCGGCCGGTGGGCCTGCGCTGCCGCTAGTGAAGCTCTGGTGCCGCCTGGACTTAAAAGTGTTTCTCTTTAACTATTTTTCTTCAGTTCGTCTCCTTGGTTTTGATCACTAGGCCACTGCAAAGCTATTTGAATCTTTTTCAGTTCTCTTGTATGTTGGACCGTTCCAGGCAAGTAGCATTGAAGTGTGTGTGTGTTTGCTTTATAGGTAGGAATGAAGAGAAGTTACTGGAGAGGCAGAGAAAAGCATGGATGGAGCAGTCACAAGCACAGCTACCGCCCACATCGGCGCAGAAGACCCAATCACAATAACCATACAGAAAGGCAAGTGTATGCAGCTTGTGGTTAGCGTGGGTTAGATGTTATGCCTGATTAAGTTTGCAGAATGGTGGCTATCTAGAATGGGGAAGGTTGCTGTCCTAGGACAGTTGCCATCTGAAAACCTAATAGACAGTACTTCTGGTATATCTGTCATCCCTAATGGGAGTGGAATTGCATTGATTTCTGGAAATGTATAAGTTAAATATTTTTACTGTTTCAATTTCATAGTTTAGCGTATGTTGATATACGCAGTGTGTTTATCACAGCCCTGTAAAATTGTTCTCCACTAATGACAGTAACAAGCTGCTTTCTAGAGACTTTGTGGGAAAGATGTGTAGGACAATTGTGAGCCTCTCTTGAAGCAATGCTGGTTTTTTTAGGCTGGAACAGGAGGAAGCACAGACCCCAGTGAATGCAGGCCCCAGCACCAGTGGAGATCCTTCTTCATCCAGTTCAACACAGAACTCTGCAGTACCAGGTAAGAGACTGTGTTTATGGATCAAAAATCAGTGTCTATATGTTGACTGCACGAGAAAAGTGGTAGTAGCTGCATTAATAGTGTGGTGTCACAGGAAGGGTATAAGCAGTAAAGTTTGTAAGTAACATGGGGTGATATAATAAAAAGATGTAGTAGGTGAGGATCTAGAGAGCAGGGCCATAAGTGCTTCTTGTGTTTAAAACTTGTGTACTTAGCCAAGCTGATATAGACTGAAAAAAACTAGAATTCTCTGTCTCCTTCCAGAAATGTTGCTCTGGGAAACATTAAACAAGCAAAAAAAATAAGCAGAGCATATAACAAATGATAATTTCAGCCTTTTAAAAGAAACAATGATCCACCGCTTTGGGGGGCAGAGGGAAATCATCTCTCTTTCTGCCTTCAGTGTGTTTTGTGGTCTGTAAGATCTGGCTGAATGTTTGTTCATTATCAGGGAGCTGACTGGTGAAAGCAGCCTTGGTGCAGTAGCAGTGCTGTGGAGGAGGATGTCCCATTTGCATTCTGGTTCCCTGACTTATTAAACAACCCTGACAAAAGCTAAGCCTGTGGGAACATGTATTTCTCCACAACAGGAGAATCCTGAAACACCACTGACTCTCACCTCTAAACAAGAGACAAAGCCAGAGTTTAGAGACCTTTTTTAATATATCACCCTTCTGTGCTTAAGAGGTTGTGAGGAAAATAATTATTTCTGTGTAATTAGATTCTGTGTGCTTTTATAAACCTCACTGATTCTTTCACCAACTTCATTTTTTTGATGACCTGAATAAATCTTGACCACTTGTTGCTAAGCTGAAACCCAAAAGATGCTGACAAGGAGCTGAGTTGTAAGCACCATCAAGAGGAGGCTACTTCAAATGCAATTTCTGGTGGTAGATAAGGGTTTAAATAAAAACTCTTGTAATGAGAGGTGAACACTCACCTCTTCTGAATACAATCCTTTGTCTTGAGACAACGCACCCTTGTGAATCTGTTAAAGTATTTTACCTGTCTCCTTGAATTTTCCTGGGCAGGGAAGCACTAAAATGGAATGTTTTTCTCATCCCAGTTTATCTGTGTATTGTCTAAGTGTACTCTTGGTGTACCTTGGTCAGTGGCAACATCCCTTCTGCACCCGTGTAACAGCACTACATTGAAAAACTATAAATAATCTTGTTTTCCTTGAAGTGGCCATTATCTATTCCTGGCTTGTGTATTGTGCTTGGAACCTGCTGGGAGTGAGAGCTTCAAGCCTCATGGCTCTGACATTCCCATGTCAAAGAATAATAAACTCAGTTATCCATCTGATTTTGCCACTTTTTTTGGTTTTTTTCCCCCCTAAGAGCTGCCAGGGTTTTACTATGACTCAGAGAAGAACCGTTATTTTCGCCTGCTGCCTGGACATAACAACTACAACCCCCTCACCAAGGAGAGCATTCAGTACAAGGCAATGGAATGCAAAAGACTGAGACTCTTAGAAGAGGAAGAAAAGCAAAAGAAGGTACATTCTGAAAAAGATTGCAATTGGGTGTTATTGTGCCTAGTTTTGTTATAAGCTAAAGCCTTTCAATTCTGACTGTGGTACAGTTCCCTCAGCAGTCTGAAGAAATAGAAGTTTCTTTTAGCTGAGAATTTATAGTCCTTGAAGCCTTTTGTCTGGCTGTTCCAGAGAGGAATGAAAACAAGTCTTTACCAACAGAAAACCTGTAAAGAGGCAGGAGCTGTGCTCAGAATTGCAGATTGTCCAACAGTTACCCTTGAGTCAGGACATTGGCCTGGTTCAAATCCCTGAACTGGCAAAGTGGTCTTCATTTTAATTTTTCCACATGTTTAATAAATGTATTGTTTATGTCCTTGGACCCTGAAGAAACAATTCTAATGATATTTTGTGGAAGCAGCTTTTTCAGTAAGAAGTTTTTTTTGACAGGCAAAATCAAAGTGGGTCTTATGTTTACGCCTGAAAAGCCTGTCTGCTTCTTACCACACAGTGTTACAGCAGAGCTAATGCTGATGCTGCATACCTGTAATCTGGGTAAAATACCCAACAAGGATGTGTTTTAATTACATGAAAGCCATGTCTTGTAACTACAAATCACAGCTCAGCTTAAACATGCTGTCATTTGGAAGAAGGAAGCAGTATTTTTCTCCTTAGGTAATGAAGTTCTGACTCCAACCAGCTCTTCAGTCTTTACTGTGAAAGTGCTGCTCTTGCTTTGGTTTTAGCTTTGTTGGTTGGTTGGTTGGGGTTTTTTGTTGTTGTTGATTTAGCTGTTTCCATGAACAGTTTAGATTTCATAGATACCAAAAAGCTGCTGGCCCTGTTGCTGTTAATGGGAACTGTGGATATATGTCTCTTCTCAAAATCTGGCTGTTGAATCAGACATCTGAATTAGGCTCCCAGATAAGAACATTTTGACTTGTAAATACTTGCTTTGAGCATTCTCAAAAAGATTTCTCCATAACTCTGCAAAGTACTCTATCCTTTGGTCTCCTCAGAAAGTGCTTGCATGAAATTTTTAAAAATGATGAATGGAATTTAGTGCAGCAGTAAGACTACACAGTTAATAGCAGTCTTGTTGTGATAGAAAAGTTTGCTGTAAAATAAGAATTTAAGGTGTTACAGTGAAACCAGAAGGTGACTTCACACCTCAAGGTGATACTTCTGATTGTGTCAAGTGAGAACAATGGCTTTGGGGTTTTTTCTCCAGTTGTTGTATTTATAAAAGCACCCCTCATCTCACAAGGATATATTCTTGTCTACTTAGTGTAGTAGACCAGGGAGATGGTGCTGGAATGTTTGTTTATATATATATTCTGAAAATGTTAATATATGTAGGCTAGAGGAAAAAGTTACTTAAATATCCCAAACATCCAAGACCCACAGACATAAACAGGCAAATAACTGGGGACACTTCCATGTTATTCTCTTCCAGAAGACAACAAGGGCTGGACTGAACTCATCTGTGCTGCTGCAGAAAAGGCAGCTGGGCTTGCTCAGCTCCACAAGTTACTGCAGGTACGATTTGATTTGTCTTCTGCTTGCAATACCAAGTTCTGCTGTTAGTGCAACTGGTCCTGGTGGGGTTTTTGCATCTCCTATTGTTCCATTTAGGATGAAGAGGAAAATATTACTTACAATTAAAAAAACCAAGGTTATATTATTTTATAATCAGATTACTGAAGTGATATGAATTTAAATGAAGAAGAGGTTTCCCAATTCCACATAAATAAAGTCTAAAACTTCACTTTATTTTCTATATATGCTGGGGTTTTGTGTTTGTGGATCCCTTTTCTTGGGATGAATGCTCTTCAGCTGAGGTGACTGTTCCCCCCTGCCCCCTGGTAGAGTAGCTAAGAGAGCTCTGATGCAGTAACAGCCCAGAAGGCAAGGTGGTGATTTGCTGCATTGTTGTTTCTGCTCCTGAAGGGGTGCTGGGGTTCCAAATAATGGGATGAAATTCCAGGAATGTAGAAGATGCACATGTTCATGGGTTATATAAATGAAATCACAGCATTTCAGCTGTTCAGGCATTTTATCTTCTGTGATTGAGAAGCAGTCCTGGATATGCTATCCAGAATTCTTTTCATTGACATTAAATCTGGGCTTACCTGAATTCTTCTCTCTTCCCCCCCCCCCCACCTGCTTTTACAGGCTGGTCCATGAGCTAAAAGTGAACTGCATGCAGAGGAGGAAGATAGAAATTCACAGTCCAGATTCCTCAGTTGGTGGAACCAACAATTTTAAAATAATTGTGGTATGTTTTGAGAGCTGCTAAATGCTTAGGGTAAAGGATCCCAGATTTTCACTGAAAATGAGCTCTTTGTAATCAAATCCTATAGGTCAAATTTGTCTTTCAAAGATGTGTTATTTCTGTTATGTCAGTTCTGAAAATCTGTGTTTGGTAATTTTAGACAGGTAAGAAGAGGTTGGTCCTTTCCTAGAAAGGAAAATGATCAAAAGGTTGAATATGAAAGTGATTTTTTTTTTTTACGTGATCAACATACTCTCTTGGAAATAAACAGTAGTTGAGTGGATAATTAGCAGAGGGTTGGGAGGGGGAGTGGAGATGATTAAGAGAAATAAGAAACTGGAAGAAAAATTGGGGAGTAGCAAAGTCTGTGGTCCAGAGAATCTATGTAAACAGCAGTAACCATTTTGCATCTCATGATCTGAAGGCAGTTTCTGATGGTTTTGATTATACTGCGTGTGCAGGAGAGGTCTCTGGAGCAAACCCCTTTCATAGTCTATGTAGGAAGCTCCTGGCCTTTAAACAGAGCACTGCACAGGGAGCTGGAGACAGAAACTCAGTGTCATAAAAGGAAAGTTGAAATGTATCACCAGCCTTTTTGCTGTGATCCAACATCAGGAGAATTCCATGTTCACTTTTGGTAAGGTTTAAATGTTTTGGTTTGAGTTCTCTCCTTACACCAGTCAGTGTTTAGTAATCAGCCAGAGTAAGTGTCTAGAACTGGTATAACTGGAAAGAGTATTTATTGTTACTCAAGGACTAAAAATCCTTTTCTTACTCATTTTTTTTTCTGTGCATGCATATAAGAAAGAGTTGGCTGCTGGTTTTTGAGGTGAATGGAAGCAGAGGGTGTTACAGGGATCAGAATTAATGGGTTGTTTCATTTTAGACCTACTGCAGCTCCCTCAAACTGTCCTTTGGTCTTAGGTTTCCAGTAAGTGTGACCAGGTAGCTTTTATTTTACAGGCAGATGTTGCTTGTGAACGGATATTCACTGTGAACGACGTGGAGCATGGAGGATGTAAATATGGGATCATCAACCTCAGTGGCCTGGGGAAGGAGTCTCTTGCTGTGGAGATGTATGACAACCTCTACTTCACAAACCGCAAAGTACCGTGTCCTCCTCCTCCTTCCTTCCCTTGCTGCAAATGATGGTCTTGGGAGGCACGGGTGGAAATGCATGAGGGGAAGAGAATGGAAGAACCTAGCAATGGGAAGCTTGTGTGAATGCAGAATCACAGTAAACTTGTCTCTGGAAGTCCTCAGCACCAGTGCTAGTTCTCAGGAATGTTGTGCTGTGGTGGGAACGAAGAGGTCCCAGCTTCCAAGGGTATTGCTTACTTCAGGGTTGTACTCAGCCCTGGCTGAGGAAACTGATGTTGAGGACCAGAAACTGCTAAGATTTTCATGCTTCTTTCCTAAAAATCATTTGGGGAAAATGTGTTGATCCTTGAAGCATATTTAAAACAGGCTTTCCTAATCTCTTCATGCTCAGATTCTTTTAAGGATGATCTCTTGGCTTTAAGGATGTGCTTGGTCCCTCAATCTGTGTCTGGACAGACTTCTCAATGCTGCTGTCTCCTACATTTAAGAGGAGTATGAGGCTAAAATGCTCATGTCCTATTACTGGGCTATTTAGTGTGCCCAGCACATAGTTTTAGGTCATCTTTTGTATGGAAATACCCTTTCATGAATTAAGAGATCACAAAAATAGTATTTCTTCTTGTGTCTGAAGGTGAATTCTGTGTGCTGGGCATCCTTGACTCATCCAGATTCTCATGTTTTATATCCTTTTTTTAAAAAGCAGAATTTCGGTTCAGCTTTCACAAGCCTGCATCATGCTGCACAGAACCTCTCATGTAGTTGTCTCAGAAATGAAGTTTTCTGGAAAATGGAGAAAGTGATTAAAAATTGGTAGATGTTGGAGCTAACGAGACAGATTCTGGTCCTGGTTTAGGTACATGCAGAATTGTTCCAGTGTAAGAGTAGGTGAAAGACCATGTTTTCTGCCCCAGAGACTTCTCACTTCAGTAATAGTGTAGATGCCAGATCCAAAATGATCTAGTATTTAGAAATCAGCTGGGGCAAAAGAACAAGAGAGGGGGTTAAGGCAACTAACTTTCTCTTTGAAGTGGACCTCTCTGAAAGCAAGTGGGTTGGTTTCTGGTACAAACCATCCCCATGTTGGTTGGGGCTAAAGGAGAATGGGAGCAATTCATTGGGATCATTGCTTTTCAATTCTGAGAGCATGTTCTGCAGATCTGCCTCAGAAGAGGAGGAGGGTTGATGATGTAGTAGAGGAGGCAGTAATGGACAGTGCAGAGAGGAAGAAAAAGGGATTTTAAGGTGGGAGATGGCAGGCAACAGATGTGCTGCTATTTAAATGCCAAAAGAGAGTAAATGGCATAGGAATGTGTGTAATGGCTCATGGGCAAAGCCAAGCAATCCTGGACTGGTCCAGAAGGTGGCAGGAGTTCACCAGGCTTGCTCACAGCTGATTAGGGGCTGGGGATTGCTTGGTTTCATTATGTTCCAAATTTACCCCACTGAACTTGAAGTGCAGCTTTCAAATCCTATTTATACCTGGTATAATCTTGAGAAAGTATTTTAATGTAACCTAAAGTGAGTCTTCCTTGCTTCCCCAATGTGTGCTCCCCTTTTCCCAGCTTTTCTCCATGAAAGGCAAGTGTCTATGAATGCAGTGTCATCAGCATCTAAAGAGAAGGATATCCATGGAGGCTGTGGGGTTTTTTAATATCACTACAAAGATGACTTGGCATTTCTCTTACCTTGTCTTTCTGGTAGTGAAAATACACAAACAAGCATTTGAGTTCTTTTTAGCTCTTTGCTATGAGAGAAAAAGAAAGTCAAGACTTCATTGTAAACTATAAGGCACCTCTAAGGGAAAATATTGTGAGCTGTGGCCATATCAGAGCATCTTGTTTTTCCCAGCTCTAAATTAGGCAGCCTGTTCCTTTTGAGGGAAAAATCTTTGTTTTCCTTAACTCACTTCAGCAAGCTGTGCCTGATGGGAATTGCAGAAACACCAGGCTGTGCCAGTCTGCTTCCAGCATCATTGTTCAGCAGCTCTAACCCAGGTAGGGTGGTTCTGTTGTGTTGGTTTTTCTCTCTTAATTTTCAGTAGTAGTTATGGTATGAAAAGAGCACAAAGGGAAGATTATTTCCCCACTTTTCTTCAGTAGCTGGTGAGATTGTTGTATTCTTGTAAAATGTAGAAAGTCTGGAACAATTTGAGAAGTGGACAGATGGAAGAATGTACCTTAAGAATTAATTAACAAGCAGTATTCAAAGCACTAGTTTATTTTTAGCTGCTTCTGGTGTAGTACTTGACTTTGGCAGGAGAACACCTCACTTGTAAACATTTGAGGTTTCTCCTGAGTAGCTTGGCCTGTAATTAATACTCAGAAGCTGCACACGACAAGTACTCAACCTTCCTTATAGACTATCTAGGATCATTGCAGAATCCTTCCTCATAGTAAAATAAAATAAAATTAATAAGATTAGCATGAACTTGAAGAGTCACTGGAGTTGGCTACTAGGCCAGCATGCCTAGTTGCTCTGTAGAACATTTTAAACCCTTCACCATAATCAGATGCCCTGAGTTCCTCCAGAGTCCTCCTGTCTAGTATTTCTTATCGACTCTTTTAGTTATTTCCAAGTTTCTTGGCTTCATTCTCCTAAATTTTTGGTTTGAGGGAACCTTGCCAAGTAGATGCTAGGAGCAAAGTGGGACTTAGCTTCAGTAAAACCATGTTTCAGACATGTTGCCTGTGCTGCTTGACATGTATGATCATAGTGGGTGTGCCATGAAGGAAGTGAAAACTGAGGCCTGGAAACTTATGTCAATTAGTAGACCTTGTGGAGAAGCTCTGTGAGTAAGAGTGAAATCCAGGGTATTGTTACTTACTCAGACAGTTGATTTTGTTTTAAATAGACAGGCCAAGAACTTACAGGCTAGGCTTTGGTTAATCTCTAGCTTATAAAGTAAACGTTTTGTGTTTCTAGCCCACTCACCTTTAAAAAATGGCTTCCTTTGTGCTGCCAGGCAAGTGTTATTTGTCTTTTTCCTGCCATGGTCAGCTCTCTGTCTACTGAATACATTTCACAGTCTCTCATAATCATCTGTCTATATAGACTGTAAGTCTCCAGCTTACAGTCATGAAGTCCCACCTTGGTTTCCTGTCTCGAGTAGCACAGGGACACTACTTGGGTAGCATTCTCTCTGCTTCATATTGCAATGTTGAAAGGAGTATGGAGATCCAGAGAAGCTTTCTGAGCTGTTATTCTGTCCTAACACCTTATGGATGCTTCATGTGTTGCTCCTCTCTCCTAGGAGACAGACCTGGAATGCTGTGCAGCTTCAAGATATCCACTGCCTGGTCCTGTGCTTGGTGCCTGAATCCCCAAGCAGACAACTGCTTCAGCACAGGTGATCTGCAAGGCTAGCAGCCACTTCTGTCTTGGTGGAGAAGACTTCTTGCCTTCATCTCCCAGCTGCTACCCACATTACAGCTAAGTGAACATAATCTTGTCTTCCTTAGGCCTGACTCGACGAGTTCTTGTGACCAATGTAGTGACAGGGCATCGACAGACCTTTGGGACCAGTAGTGATGTGTTGGCACAACAGTTTGCCACACAGGTAAGAAGAACCCCACACCCTTCCTGTTTTCAGATGCTGCCTCCTGGGCAGGCTTCTCATTCTGTCTGTGATGGGACTCACCCTGCTGTGCATGAAGCTGTGATGACAGTTCCTGTTGGGTGGCTGTTCCTCCACAGAGCCCACGTGGGCTGGTGCTTGCAACAGCAACAAAAAAGATGATCTGATGTCAGACTCTGTGCCAACAGGAGTAGTTTTTGTTAATTGTGCAGAGGTAAAAAGGAAATGAACCAAAATGTACCAAATATAAAAAGGAAAGTAGAAAGAGCACAGTAATAATGTGTTGTAAAATTGTTTTGGTTTTGGCAAATGGCCTCATTTTGTTCATGCTCAGTGTATTGTCTCCATTGAGAAGGAGAAAACCTCTAAAATACTAATGGGCTTGTTCACAAAGATTTAGTGAGAAGGGTGAAATGGGAATATGAGAATTCCAGTTCCTGTCTTGCTGTCACTTAGACCAACTTCCTACTTACCTGAACTTTTACAGCTGAAGGAAATAGTTGAGGTTTGAATGGAACTAATGAGCGGGCTGAAAATCGCTGCAGTCCGTAATCAAAATTCTAGCTCTTAACAAAATAATTTGACAACCAGAGAGCTCAAAAGCTTGATGTAGGTTGTGTAAGACCCTTTCAGAGGTGACGTGGTGTTCTGCTTTCTCCTGGGTTCCCCCAGACCCCCGTGCTGTACAACGGGTGCCGCTCCGGGGAGATGTTCAGCATCGACGTGCGGCAGCGCAGCCGCAGGGGCCACGGCTGGAAAGCCACTCGCCTCTTCCACGACTCCCCAGTGACCTCCCTCCGCCTTCTCGAGGCTGAGCACTACCTCATGGCAGCAGACATGGCTGGAAAGGTACAGGCTGGTTGCCTTCTTGTTCTGTTCCTTTTAGCATCTGGGCACTGACAGGTGCTTATCCCAGTCCTGAGGGGTAGGATGGAACTGGGTGGTAGTTCTGTATCATAGAGTGTTTTAGGCTGGAAGGGACCTCTACAGGTCATCTGGTCCAACCTCCCTATCCAAGCAGGGACATCTCTACCTAGGTCAGGTTGCTCAGAGCCCCATCAAGCCTGACCTTGAATGACTCCAGGGATGGGGCCTCCACCACCTCTCTGGGCAGCTCATTCCACTGATCTATCACCCTCATGTTAAAGAACTTTATTCTAATATCCAGTCTAAATCTCTCCTTTCCTAGCTTAAAACCATTACTCCTGGTCCTATCGTTAAAAACCCTTTTGAATAGACCTTCCTCTGCTTTCCTGTAGGCCCCCTTCCAGGGGGGTCCTCTTCCAGGTCCACTTATTTTTCAACCATGATAGAATCATAGAATTGTCAGGTTTGGAAGGGACCTTAAAGATCATCTAGTTCCAACCCCCCTGCCATGGGCAGGGACACCTCCCACTACAGCAGGTTGCTCACAGCCCCATCCAGCCTGGCCTTCAAAATGTCCAGGGATGGGGCTTCCAGCACCTCTCTGGGCAACCTGGGCCAGTGTCTCACCACCCTCATGGGGAAGAACTTCCTAACGTCTCATCTGAATCTACCCACCTCTAGTTTTGATCCATTCCCCCCAGTCCTACCACTACCCAACATCCATCAAATGCTTTCTGCTTTGTTAATATATCCTCTTTCAAACAACTCCTTCACCTTGCAGATAAAGCTGTGGGACCTGAGAACAGCCAAGTGTGTGAAGCAGTACAAAGGTCATCACAATGAATATGCCGTTCTCCCTGTGCATGTCAATGAGGAGGAAGGACTTCTGACTGCAGGTGGGTTGGCTTTTTTTCCCCCACTCTACTTGCAGAGTGCACAGCACTGGTTTTCTTATGCCTAAGGAGGGTTTTGAAGCTGTAAATTCTTTAAAATTCAGAAGAAATTTAGCCTTAGACATACTGTATGAAAATTAAGAGGTAATGTTATGGATGCACACCTACTGCAATCACTGTGTGGCAATAAAGACTATCTGCTGTGTCCTGCAGAGGTCCCATTATCCTTTCCACAGTGTCTTGAGAGAGTAGAGCAGAAAACACTTTTGAAATCCAGGGAAATTACACATAAACAGGAGACTTGGTGGTAACTTTATATGGAGACTAAAGACCATGTCTATGGTTGGTTGGTGCTTAAGTGGGTAGTGGGGGAATGGACTGAAGGTAACTCCTTGTAAGGTGTCTATACCCCTCAGGTTCACCTTGAATATACTTGGCTACAGTCTGAGATTGTTGTTTTGTTGGTTTTTTTCACTTGTTGTGGGGGAGGAAAGGTAACAAATAAAGCAACCCCCATAAATCCTCATAGTATAGCCAAGCTTCACAATGTTGTTGTAAACAGTGATCTCCTCTCCTTGGATTTGTCAACAAGTGACAGAATAATGAGAAGAATTGTTAATTTGATAATTTATCTTTTTTTCTCTCCTTTTTGGCTTAGGAGCTTGAAAATGAAGAAAGCATTCTAAATACTGATTTATCATACCTTTTATTGCCTAATAAGAAATGCACGTTTTTCAGTATTCACATTTGCAGTATTTAGTGCAGAGTTTTTGTAAGGTATGGATGAGCATTTCCCCTCTAGGGTGTCTCTAGATGGTCAGGGCTTTCTCCCCATAGACCTTCTGTTTTTCTGATGATAATCTTGCAGAGCTGTAAAGTACTTTGTGTAATGTTGAATTCTGGTGTCCTTTCCTTTCCAGTTGGTCAGGATTGCTACACCAGAATTTGGAGTCTCCAAGATGCCCAACTGCTTAGAACCATCCCTTCTCCCTACCCATCCTCCAAAGATGCCATTCCTAGCGTGGTGTTTTCTTCAAGACTTGGGGGTAGACGAGGAGTTCCTGGCTTACTCATGGCTGTCAAACAGGATCTCTACCATTTCTCCTATAACTGACACAAATCTCCTCAGACTTGGTTTCCAAAGCTGCCAGCCTATACATGACTTGGGAATTCTTGCTCCAGTCACCATGCTGCTGAGTCACTACGTGCTGCTGTTGCATCTGCTTTGCCCATGAAATCCTGAACCTCCTTCAGCAGGTTCAGCAAATCTTGCTGCATACGTATCAGATATCTTGTTAATAAAAGCTGGATGCTGACTTATGTTCTTAAGCAATATTCAGCCTCTTTGAAATCTAGCTCTAAGCTTTGAGAGGCTGGTAACATTCAGGAAGGGCCAGTCTCATGCAAGCTGAATTTGCTGTCAAAGGGCTGCTCCAGCTCAATCCCAGTTTGGTCATTCCCCCACTTAGCTGTGGGTACATCTACATGAGCAAGTGGGCGGGTGCCACAGTGTGGATTAGCAGAGAAAAGCTGACACTAAAGGTGTCCTGGGGCTTGCTTTGGAGTAGCTTTGATCTAGGGCCCAGCATCAACTGTCTCTGTATCTGTGGCTGGAAGCAGTCCAAGAAGTAGCTGTTTCTCCACTCACACTGTCAGTCCTTTGAGCTGGGCCATGCTAAGCTTTGGCCTTTTCAGATGAAGGTAGGGTGCAGGAAAATCTCACCTCTGGGGAGTAGTGTAAGAACTTTACAGTGTGAATAAATCCTGTATGAAAGAGCTGCTGCTACAAGGGTAGTCAAGATGAAAGATGAATCCCAGCAGATATTCAAAGCAGTCTCTTCCCTGTGCATACATCCAAACCCTCCAAATCTTTCTCATATCCCTCAGATGGTACATAGGTTTTGCAAGCTCTTCCCCTTCCCTCTACTACCCTTGGATAACCACAAGACCTGATTCCTGGCTTGCTTTTCAACTGGAGAGTACTCTGCAATTTGTCTTGATTAGTTATGTTAATTTGGGACATTTTCTGTTGCACGCACAGTGATTAACACCCACAGCACAACTTCCATGGCTTAGTTCATGATGCTCACCACAACCAAGCATCTGCTCAGGAAATGGGAACACAGCTAACCCCATCCCACCACAAACTCCTAATGTTAATCTGATAATCAACCCAGAGTCGAGCTAGAACATTCTTTATATGGATATTCTTGCTCATAAGCATGATTCAAACACTTGCAGGTAGCAACCCACAAGGACCATGAACTCCCTTCAATCAGAATTACAAAATTTAACTTGGCATTTAAACTCTTCAGTGCTCTCAGCTCCAGCAAGGCCTGTTCCCAAAGAACATGACCTTGCAACAATTGTGTCCTGTTACCAGGGGAAACACAGACTGGGAAGGGTGGCAGAAAGGCCCCTTACATAACTGAAGATAGTTTTGCTTCTTTGTTCCCTTTTAGGCACAACTCATGAAACAAAACATACTCATTTGCTTTCTGTTGTTTCCAGGAGCCAGACACACACACACGTCCCTGCAAAGCCATTCACCCAGCTAGAGCTCCTGCAGCCAACCCTTCTCATTAAGCCTGCAAGAGCAGTGAGAAAGGAGAGGGGAAGCAGGGCAAGAAGGTGGCAGTTTGGCTTCAGTGACAGACAGCAAACAGCCAGCAGCTAAAGTTTATTAAATCAACTATTTCATTATTCAGCAATAGGTAGAGCCCTGCCACAGATAAAAAGTAAGGAACTGCAACACCCTTCCCCTCTGCTACGCTATCAAAATACCACATTTCTCTGCCTCAGCTCTTCAGCAAGTACTGAACCAGCAGGAAACTTCAGAAAGGCCACATGTGCACTCCAAGATGGGTTGCAGCATCCCTCATCCAGCAGACACCATTTCTTTGGTCCCTTTTGCTCATTGGAGACCACCAAGCTCTCCTCACCAGCCAAACTGTCAGTCCCCTCCATCAACATGGGTGCTTCAGAGCCAGAGTCTCACCCTTGCTCTGTTCCATGTACCCTGTACCTATCAGTCATCTCTCACCCTTGATTTAAAAGGCTCTTTCCACCTCCAAGTCCTTAAGGTCACATAAGGTTCTTAAACATATCAAGTAGAAATTTAAACTTCTACAGTTCTAACTTGAAGCATCTAAAGCAGGGAGGGGATTTGCTTCTGGGCCCTATGTGGTGGTGGTGGGGCATTATGTCTTTCTGGTGGCCATGATTTATTCCTCATCTATTATCCTGCTGAATACTGAAATGAAGAGGCTAAAAAAAAATCAATTTCCTAGGCACAATTTCACTCTGGCACTTTTCTATTTTTGAGCTTAATAGGGACCTGTTCCAAGAGTACTAGAAAATTAAGCACTTGTTGCAAGGAAATGCAAATTTTTACCTGAATATCTCCATAATCTCAAGATGTCCTCTTACAGCAGCTTCTTCCAGAAAAATTACCATCTGGCAGGGGACAGTTCAGATTTGGTCCCAAACCTTCTGTTCCTGGTGGCTGCTGGCATCTACTACATATAGTACATATACCATGAGCTGAATCAAGCACTCAATATCAACCCAAAGTACTTTCTAGAGGGGGGTTCTGGAAAGAGGGGTTGAATGATGCTTGACCCAAGTGTTTAAAGCCCTTTCATGTTTTAAAAATGTGAGCCAAGCCACAAAGTTGATAAACCATTTTAGGTAATGTCTGAAAATATAATCAAGATCACCTGCCTTTTCTTGTTCACATAACTCCTTTCCTATTAATATGGTAGTTGTGAAGCATTCTTGATGCCTCCTGACAAGCCATCATCTGTACATTGTCACACATACACCACTGCTGCTCTCCAGTGCTGCTCTAAAGCTGCTTTTTAAGCAAACCCAGAAAGTTTTAGCCAGCTCTTCACAGTCTCAGTGTTTCAAAATCTCCAGGCATTCCTGATGCTAGAATTTCTGCAATGCTGCAATTGAGACATCTCCTATATGAGGACATTCATATAAAACTTACATCTCTATTGCTTTATTTTTCACTTGAGTTACATCCAATAAAAATTAAGCTGAAGAGCTGACTGCACTTTAATTTTGGCTCCAGATAACTGCCTAGCTGCCATTCTAGTTCAGCTTTGTCTTTGTCACATCATGGTGTTGATTTTGAAAGCCCTCATAGTACATTTCTATTTATTTTGGCACTGCCATGATTTCACTACCAACACAAACACTTTGTGACATGCTGTGTGCTGTGACTGACAGAACATCCATGTCTACAGCCCTCGACCAAGGAAGTGCTCAGCTAAAGCAGGGGGTGGGGATGGGACATGGATGACAAAACCCAGGCAGTTGCATTGCTTGTCCAAATCACACTCTGTTCTCAAATTACTGGCAAGCAAAGACATAGCTGTCAGTGCCAAATTGTATTACAGCCACCAGCAAGAGATCATAGAATCATAGAATGGTTTTGGCTGGAAGAGACCTTCAAGATCATCGAGTCCAACCCTAGTCCTAGCCCTATCAACACCACTAAACCACGTCCTTCTGCACCACATCTACAGGTCTTTTAAATCCCTCCAAGGATGGTGACTCCCCCACCTCCCCGGGCAGCCTGTTCCAATGCCTGACAACTCTAAGTTCTTCCTAACATCCAGCCTGAACCTCCCCTGGATCAAATGCAAGGACAATGCCACAGCACATGGAGTTACAGAGACTGACATCAGTTGACAATGAAACCTGGCAACGAGAGGCTGCAAAATCAAGTGTGCTAGCAGGACTTAAACCTCCTGGGGCTGGTAATGCTGGAAGCAAGAAGGTGAAGAAGAGCAAAGTCCACATGATCAGGTGGGAAGCCAGAGTCCTGCAACCTTACAAATCTAGGCTCATTTTGTGATGCTTTGGGTGAGGAATTCTTTTTTCCCTGTGGCATATTTTTGCACATCAGTCAATTCACATGGTTCTTTTACTTGATGTTTTTCACAGCGTTTCCTGATCAGAGGAGGTGCAGAGGCTGCTTGATCTGCCAATAATCAACTTGACATTATTCTTCTGGCACGAGCTTTACATCAGTCAACTTCATTCTGTAACTCAGAAGATGCTTTTATCGTGCTATGTGTCAGACCAACTGAATCCATCATCTTCCCAAGACAGTGTGCTGATTTTAACTGCTGAAATATTAACGTTACAGTGAACTTCAGGTGATCCAAAGGACACACCATCACCTTGACCAACTGCAGTTTCAGGGTAAGTAATTAATTTGTCTGTGGTAAAACACACATAGTGACCTTCTGGAAATGTCCTGGAAAAGAGTCCCCTCCTGTCCCTGCCCTTGTAAATACACAAGACTTTCTCACACAGGGGTTGCATTAGGGTCAGACCTGTCTCATGCTGCCATTATGAAACACTCACAGTCTGGATTTTTGCATCTCTCCTAGAAATTTAGGCATTAAACTCTCCCAGGTTCCTACTGCTAGGATTAGCCTTTGCCAGCAGGCTGACAGTCCCACCCCAAGCACAAGCAAAACGTTACTTGCTTCAGTGATTTTTTTTTCAGGATTTATTTCCTTCATTTAAGTTTCCTGCAGAGCTTTCTGTCCACAGACATCATTAGAGCCCTTTTGTTTATTGAATCCTACCATGCTAATACCAAATAGAGTGGGGCACTGCTAAAATACACATCTACCCCCCTTCAATAGCTGATCCATTTAACCATATTCTATACTCTGTGTACTCACAGCACCCAATACTACCAGAAAAATAAAAGCTCTTGTGTACAGAAAACAGCAGTGAACTTAAACCTTACAGATATTTTTTTCATTTTGGAAAACAAGAACCCAAAGAATCCCCTCAGCATTGTCCAGGAAGAGTAACACCAAGCCTGCTGCAGTTTAAGCACCACCTAAGATATTGCTTTGTTGGGCAACAGCATAAAAAGATTCAGCTCCAGGAAAATCCATCCAGAATGGACTCTGTGTACTGACAGGTTGCTAGGTTACTAAAAACACATATATACCAAAAAGGTTTAGATAATATTTTCTCTGTGAGTAGGAATTCTGGCTGTAAGAAGGCAAAAAAAAAAAAAAAGATCAGACAAATTGTTGAAACAGATGCCAAAGATTTTATACAAGGAATGTCATGGCTGCTTTCTCTTTGTGCATTAACATGGTGGTAAAGCTACATGCATCAACAGCACACAGGGCACAGCCTACAAACCAAGAACACAGCGCTCACCCCTTAAAAAAATAAAAATACTTTGAAGCACAGAATTATGCTGGATGTGCAGAATGTCTTTCCAGAGAGGATTTCTACCTACTCGTGCCCTCCCTTGGGCAACTGTCAGTTTATGGCAGGCTTTGCTTACAAAACATGAGACAGTCCCCAGTGAACTTGGCCAGTACCGAAGGTGTCCTGGAACATCTTCTAAGTCTAGTTCCATGTGTAGGCTGGATGTAGCTGGGAGGGGCAATCACCTTGTGAGGATGTTCTGTCAGAGACAAAGTGAGAACCACTTGCTACAAGGAAACAGTCAGTACGCTCGATGGGCAGATAAAGTCTTTTATAGCAGTTAATTTAGTAATACAGTCCTAAAACAGGGTGTTGGGCACTCATCTACACAAGAGCACATTTAATAAGCTGGGGGGAAAAAAAAAAAAAAATACCACAGTTCCAGGACATTGCATCACACTCCAGCCACTCCAAGAGGAGACAACTCTCATGTGGTAGAAGGATTCTTGTCTACATAAGACAAGAAAGGAGAATTTTAGGCAGTTTAATCCACAATGGTCTCTTACTTCTTCGAACTGGAACCACAAATCCACAGTACAAGATAGTATTAGTTAGGTTAAGTGGTGCTTTTGATAATAAAATCAGTGAATTCATTGCAGTCCTTTAATAAAAGGATGAAGTCCAATGAGTGCCAGTTGCTAGGAGCAAAGAAGAAAGGTTCCCATTTTCCAGGTGGATTTGTAAGTTCATATTATTAGAAAAAAAGATAAGTCAAATCTGTGCAGTTTCTATGCAACCACGTCCAAGAACACAGAGGCTCCAGAGACTCCAGGATCACTTAAAAAGTGTGGGGAAAGAAAAGTCATCACAACCCAAACAACTCAAAGTTCATATTTCAGAATGGTCTACACAACTTGTTCTCTTGTTCTGCTCCAGACAAAACTTTTAACTGCAACAAGCTGGCAGAGAAACTTGAAGAAAACCTGAGTACGTGAGAATATTGTCAGGGAGAGCAAGACCCTGCTACCTTTTGATCTGGTATTGAAGTGGCAAAATCAGAAAGCTTTGCCTTGTGACATATGATTTGCTTTACCTTTCAGAGCTCCACTGGTCTCTCTCTACCAGGAAGTCTGTTTCAACTTGATGCTTCTTGCACTGCAAGACCAATGCTCATATCACAGTCCCAACAAACTTGCTAATGAATCTGGGTTTCATCTTCCATGGCCAGAAACAGAGCACCTCCAGATGTAGGGTTGGTTGAATTACCAGGTGTAATTCAGACATCAACACTGGAGATTTCCTGGCAGCACAGAGTCCAAACCTTCCTCACAGGAGGACGTTGTGATCAGCAAGACATTCCAAAAAAGAATCAGAAGGCCATTAAGTCTGATCCAGTACAGTGAGGAACAACACCATCCACCATTTGAACTAGGAATACTCAAAGCTTCATTAGCCAACCGTATTCTTAATAGACTAAATTATACATAGATAGATATATATAGATATATATAATTATTTTTTTTTTAATTGGAATAAAATACACTGGATTTTGGTTTGCTCATTTACAAGGGAGCTCCCTCCCTTCCCCAGTTAATTTGAAATTAAAACCTAGAGGCTGAATGTAAGCTCATTCCCAGCGTTCCAAGATGGAGATAACACGAGAGGAGGCCAGAAACTGGAAACATGCACTCTGGCTGCAACAGGTTGGGAGGTGAAAGGGAGACCAGATATTTTCATTTGTAACCCTGAGAACATAAGGAATTGCAACGACGTGGAGAAGAGCCTGGGGTTAAAGGTCACCAGGCTTTTTATTGCAGTTAAAGCAAACTCGGACCGGGTGATCCCACCCACGGGAGGGAACCGCTCTGCGGTCGTGGGAGCACTCGTCACAGAAGCCCTGCCCACAGGCCCGGCAGTGGTGCTTGGAGAGCTTGATGCTGAACTCCTTCCGACAGTTGTGGCAGTGCAGGATTTCGTGGTCTGGTACCCAGTATGCAGGTCGGGCAGCATCTTTTACCAGGCCTACGGAGGAAGGGAGGTGGGGGGATGAGGAAGAGGGAGAAGGAAATAATCCGTGAGCATGAGCAGGTCAAGAACATCCTCCAGTGGAAGTCCTCACACCCTGCAAGTTGTGCCACTGCCACTAAGGGGAAGATGACCTACTGACAGAGTAGTTTAGGGCAACAGGCAGACAGTTAGGCCATTCTCCCACATTCTGCCTCTCTTCAAAGATTGTTTCTCCTTAAATGGTGGCATCTTCCCTTACTCTGACTCCTCCAGAGGTTGAGACACTTGCTTTTCCCTGCCTTCAGCTGTGGCCAAAAAATCCAGTCACCGAACCAAACACTCAGGAACATATGTACTGTCTGAACTGAGAAGGGATTTATCCTGCCTTTCATTGAGCCAGACAACAAACACCCACAGGGGTGGTGGCAGGACATGCTGTAGGCAAAGCAGTGGAAGGATGAGCTGCACAATGAGTAGGAAGTCAGGTCCAACAACAGAAGATTCAAATGCAAAGTCGTTTGCTGACATACCTGAACTGCTACCCAGCACTTGACAGACCAGCAAACATTCACTGCACTAAGCTCACCATTAAAGATCACATCACTGATTACTTTCCCATCACTACCAACTTGGAGAGCTTCAGGTTCTCAGCCCTCCCTTGCAGAAGTGCCAAGTGCCAGCAGTATTGATGAACACACTTAAAAGGCACTCAGCATCTCTGGAAGAAAACCAAACCTGATAAAATACTGCCTAATTGGCCAGTCTTTAGGGAATTCCAGCTGGCAGGTCACTGCAGTGATGCATCAGGGGAGCTTGAATTACTCACAGCTTGGTGCACACAGATTTGCACAATGAGGAGAAAAGAGGAGGTATGAACTGCTAAAAACCAAGAGAAAACATCAAGCAAGAGGGGTGGGTGCAAGGGGCTGGAGAATTCTCAACTAGAGGTATCACAGTGGAGGTGCCAGCCTGTCACACAAACTCTTGAAGTTTAATCAGAAATTTTGCTCTGTGAAAACAAAAATGCCTCAAGACAAAAAAAAACAAACCAACAAAACATCAGAAGAGAAAAGAGCTCACCTAAGGGAATGTCCATGGCTGTCACCACTGCTCCAAGAGTGTTCTGCACAGCTTCCCCCACCTTCCTGGCAATAAGTGTCCCCCCTTCCTCATCCGAAGGCAGCTCAGCCACATCTGCATGACACAAGAGTAAAGGGCTGAACACCTCAGTCCAGTACAATTTCTGCCAAGCTTCAGTTAATTTACATCAGCAAAAACCAGCAGTAAACCCAAAATGCAGCTTGTAGCCTCTCCTCAGCCTTTATCTCCCACATGCCCCACCTTGGATGGCAGAGTTTTCACGTTCATTTCATCAATAATGGACAAAATACACAGTCTGCTGAAACAGCAGCACCCCTGCTCTGATGCTACCTCCACACCACCAGCAGGTGCTGGAAAAACAAAGTAAAGACCCACTTAGAAAATAATTTTGTCAAGGGGTCAGATATTTGGTAGGAGTCGCCTTCCTGCCAAAAGACATTGAGCTTGAGCTTCCCTACTCACAACTCTGTGCCAAAGCCCAGTGTGAACAATTTACATCTAGCGGGAACGGAAGCCAGGGACAGAGACTTCAGACTAACTATTGCCCAGGGATAATTGTGTCCCAATCAACCCAAATTACCTAACTGGATGCCCCTGTTTTCGTAGCAGTTGTCACACACACGCACTGGTGCTGGTCCCCAGCCTCGCTCAGGCACCGGACGGGTCTTGGAAGAACAGCCATCACAGAAGCCCTCTCCACAGGCCCGGCAGTGATGTTTAGTGTCATTATCTTTAAAGGGTGTGTTGCACTTATTGCAACTCTAATCAGAACAACACAGAGAGAAAAACTGTTAGTTTGATCTTCTTTAATAGAGAGTAGAATCCCAGGGTGGCAAAACTCGGACTGAAATTGTGAAAAATAAAGTTATACCCAAGGCTTGGGTGTTACCAGGCCCTAGGGAAGTGGTTCAGATACTTTGAGGTACAGTGGTTAAGCCAATAGATTGCTGTGATCCCTTCCTTCACAACCACAAGTAATCACCACCACATCACACAGGGCTGAATGGGGGGTATTTGATTGTTGTGGAGGGTAAGAATTCAGAAGGCAGTTTGCATTGAAGTATCATGTTTCCTGCAAGACAGGGAACTCTTTCCTAGCTGAATTGTTGGGGACAGCTTTTTGCATCTGGTATGAAACCAGAGTTTCATCTCTGCACCTATAAAAATAGCACTATCAACTGCAGCAGCCAGATTTCAAATGTTGATTCTTTGCTTTGAAGAGCAAGTTCACAATCTTCTGTGGTGCTGCTGGGAGAGATGCTCACAAAAAGTAGGGAGAAACAGGGCTGGGCAGAGTCTCTGTTCACACTTTCTCTGGCTAAGTCAAGAGCTGAAAGCATTTCAGTGTTATCAAAATTGTAGGAGAAGGGCTGGCTGCAATAAAAGAAGCGTTTGGAATCTGCAAAATACTGTATTATTAAAAGGGCAAGGAAAAGGAGGTTTAGCTATGCAAAGCTTTTCTCTACAGCAGCTGATATTTACCAGGATCTGAGAGTTGGGTCTCCAGTAAGCTGGGGCAATCTGGTCTGTCAACCAGGAGGTCACAGCTTTTGTGGGTCCCAGGCTGAGTTCAGATACTGATTGTGCCATGAAATTCATCCCATCCAACAAACGCTGGGCTGCATTGTTGTTGTCTTTCAGAAATCCATCAGTCTGGAACGAAACAGACACTTGTTTGAGAGTAAGAACAGGCAAACAACCTCTTTTAGATGCAGGTGGCTTCGTGACCCACTGCTCCTGTTAAACTAGAGGGCAAGCAGGAAAAAATATTCACTAGGCCTGCTTTGAAATTCAGGGGTAGGTTTTGAGGGTGTATCATTCACATGAAGCATTAATAAACTGCCTCAAAATAGCCAAAAGGTGACTCAAGGCCCTTGCAAAGGTTCTTTTAAACAGCAGAGACAGGGAGCAGCTGTAAGAAAAGGCAATCTATGTTCTCCATCAATGTCCAGAAGAACCAGTGTACACACTGGACTGCACAAATCCAGCAGCCAGACTTACCCCTGGCCAGACGTGCTCAATTTCTGTCCTCACTACAGTGTTGACAGGGTCTTGGTTGCCAAACCAGTACTGGCGGCTGCGGTAAACCACCCCGCAGTTGGGGCACTCGATCACGTACCTGCAGGAGAGCAGCACAGGTTACCTCAGGGAGGTGCTGGAAGGCCAGAGCACCAAGACAACAGGAGAGCAGAGGTGGTAGCTGCAGTACTCACCCTGACCAGGCGTACTTGGCAAGGCCCAGCCAAGGGGAGTCAGTGGAAGCAGAGGTTTTTGGCACCACGCTGACCTCCATCCCTCGTTCGTAACAGGCCTAGGACACAAAGGCTCCATTAAAACCACGTCCTGGGGAATCCCAGACTCCAGGTCTTGCAGCCATTTGGCCACATAAAGCAATAACTGGCATACACTGGCCTCCACAGCAAAGGAGAGTGCTCAGCACAACTGATTTATAAATCAAACCCAACCCACTATCATTAATGACATCAGGGAACTACTTCTACAACAATAAAACCCATGATGATAACAGAGTGTTCCAGTCTCCTGCACACATCCTTCAGAACAAATGGCTGATACCAAGCAGCAGGCATAGGCAAATTAGAAGAGTAGCCACATTCAGTATATAGAAGGTCAACATCACCCAGGTTGAGAGCACCTGGGTTCACAGTTTAACTAGCAAATGACACAGCACACAGAGGTGATGACCTCTCCAAGCAAGAACACAAGTTCAATGGAAATCACTTTCTTGTCAAGGCCACGAGCACCTTTCCCATTTAAAAAAATGCCAGAAGATAAACACGTGTCTGGGACAGTCCTCACTTACTGGGCCATCCTTCCTTCTTCAGACCTTGTCCTCATGTCACTACTCACCTTGCAAGTGTAGACCCTGTTATCATACTGGTGAGAGTATCTGCATCGGCTTTTGGACTCATGAGGGACTCCCTCCTTTGCATGATTCATGCTCTTCTTACAGCCACACCTGAGCATGCAAAAGCAAGCCATGAGCTGAGGCTGTCAGACACAGGACAGATGTCATCAAGAGTTCATCTGTGTTATTATCTTGCATTTGTCTAGACGTTGTAACCCAAAACCATTTTCACAGCTGTAGGTACATCAGTGACAGGCCTTTGGAAGGGGGTGTAGCAACTGTTTCACTGTGCAAAGCAGCAGCACCCAACAGTTCAGAGCAGGAAACTATCAATGTAGCCAAGTTAAACTTCACAGAAGGACCAACCAAGTTTGGAAATGAACCAGAATCAACACTTCAGCCTTTGGAGGGAGCTGCTAGAAATTCTCTCATGAGCATAAAAGATGAGGGAGGTAGCACCACACTTCATTTGAGAGACAACGTTTCCAGCAGCATAATCAACCACAACATCACACTGACTTCCAGCACCCACTGCCACCTACTGCCCTTCCAGGCTCAATCTCTTGGCTCCTCCCAGAAAACTATGACCCAAGCTCTAACCAAACCTGGGGCTCCAATTAGATGTAGTCACTGAACACAGCCCAGCCTCATGACACATGCTTTAGGATTGTTTATACTGTTTAGGTAATAAAAATTGAAAATTCATTATAGGAAGTTACAGGGTATTTCTTTAGATGCTCCTTTCTTCCTGCCCTATGTGCCTTGGGGAAAAGATATGGGCAGAACACATTTGTAGCCAGACACGAAGACAGAGGAGACAAAGACCATGCATCGAGGTGGGATGGAGCAATAACAGCCAGATAATTCCCATAAAGAGTGGAATTTCAAGCAAATTCTGCCTGGAAATAGTAGCTGGTGATAGGTGATGTCAGGAGTCAAGATGTCACAGAAACTTTATGTTCTATGGCTGCAGAGCAGGGCAGCACTGTCTTCTACAAGGATGAGGATGCATTTCTCATCTACTTACCCACAGCTGAGGCACACAGAGGAGCACGTGAAATATTCATCTGGGAAGAAGGAGCTGTGAGCCATCTGGTCATCAGGGATCTCCCCACTGAACCGGTCACTCAGGGCCTGTCCAACAGAACAGATGAACTGGTAAGGGACTGAGAGCAATAAAGACATTTTATGAGAGCTTTTTGCAAGGAAAAGCAAGGGTTCCTCAACTGGAGGGAGAGCACACACCTAACCAAGACAAGGATTAGAAACCAAGCAAGAAGACAATCTTGCACTCATATGGAAGTACAAGTAAGATACTTGCTCTTCTCCTCTCCTCCTGCCCCTACTCTGAATTTCATGGTATTACATCCATCTCTATGCATACAACCCTGGCCCAAAATAGCGTGGTGCTTGCTAAAAGAGCTTTGCATTCTAGAAACCTCCAGAAGAAAACTCAGGGAGTCATTTTTCACAGTACAGGAGGACACATTCTCTGCCCCTCAGCTCAGGAAGTGCTGCCCTGAGCTTCCCTCTGGCCCCTTGAACGACTGTTCTTCTCTGGTGAAACTGCAAGACTGAGACAAAGAGATTTGTTCCCTTTCCTGGGAGCATCTGTTCTCAGATTAATTCAGTCCTTAGCCTTGACACACTTAACTTTTTCAGTTCTTTTGGGTGTTGTGTTAAAAAAAAAAAAGTCAGCCTTGGAACAAACAGATGGTTGGGGTTTTTCTTAATGGAGATCTCTGAAGGCATAATATCTAACTGAACCTCTCCCCACAGCTGAGGTCACTGGGGTGGCTGCCTTGTTTTTCCTCCCTCTCCCCTCCCAGGGAGTGGGGAGCATCCCTGCTGCCTGGCAAGGGCTGACCTCACGTACACATAGACATGGATATATCTCTCACCACAGCCTCTCTCAGATAAGATCTCTACACAGACATCCAATTTCACAGAACTTCAAGGAAATGAGCTTTTAGATCTCTTTCAAGCTTGACTGATAGAGGCCAGTGGATTCAAAAGTCAGAGGAGGCAGACATAAATCTTTAGCAAGCCTTAATGTCCTCAGGAACTGAAGCAAAACCAGTTAATTTGTAGTCAGTAGTGATCTGAACACAGCAGCCACTTCACTGGACATGAATTTTAAGCACACTAACAGCTACATCTGAAACTGGATTACTTAACTATTGCAATAAAGTGCTAGAAGTGGAATAAACCACTCCAGCTGCTTTCCCCTTGCTGCCTGTCTGCTCCCTAAAGCAAGGGACAGTGTACATGCCACCCTCTGGGGTAGCTTCAGCTACCTCAAACACAGAGCAGCTGGAATTATCTGTTCCAACAGCTGTGGCTGACACCAGAAAAGACTGCTACCACCACCTTCTCCTGCAGATACACCCCAGCTCTGCCCACCCCTCTCCAGTGACAGCTGTGCTCTTCAGGCCAATGAAAATAGGATGCTAACCAGGTAGTGGTAACAATGTGCAGAAAGTTGTAGGGCAGACTGCAAAAGACCTGAAAATCCTTCTGACATCCCAGCACAGTGAACCTTCTAAGAAAATCACCAGCTGCTCTCTCCAACTCCTCCTCATCAGCCTTCTGATCTGCTGCTGCACCTCTGAACTGACCTATCTTTTGGCTTGATCCCATCTGGTTTCCTAGCTACCAACACATCTCCTTCAGCCTTTCTGCCTCCTTAGCCTTTGGGTTACACTACACTCAGTGCTAAGTTTTGCCATTAACTCCCTCCAAGTCTCTTGCATTCCTTCCCCTTCTGCTGAGGCCATCATTAGGAATTCCACTAGTAACTCCTCCTGGGCCTCCCCTTTTAAATCACTGTCATGAAGTGCTTGTACTCCCAACATGAGTTATTTTTTCCTTCCCCAGTCAGTTTCTTCCCAGCTCTCTTTTTTTTTTTTTTAATTTTGCCCTGTTTTGCTCTTCAACTTTTCTTGACCTTCAGAATCAAGGTCAAAGGGTACTTGACCTTTCAGGATCTTTGCTAAGGTGGTTGGTTGCTTCCAAGTAAAAAACTACCCAGACTTCCTGGCTGCTACACAAAAATCATCATTCTTCATGGAAGACTTGCTTTATCTCCAGACATCTGCAAGTCTGCATCACTGGTTCGTGTGCTGCAGCTGACAGTGACTAGCAACAGCAATGCAAATAGAGATTGAGATGAACTCTTCTCCACTTACTTTCAGTGCTTTGTAGATAACCCCAGGCTGTCTAGGTGAACGTGTGGTATTGTTCTCCAGCTGCTGCTCCACAGCTCGCCTAAGTCCCGAGAAATCCGTTGGAGGATTGTATGTCCTTGTTCCCTTGTAGTGGATTGAGCTGAAAGCCTCAGGAAAACAGCTTAGCTTCCGAAACCGATCCTGAATGAGCTTCTCAGGAACCTCAGAAGGATGATCTATATATAAGAGCATCAGCACGTATATAAACAACTGATTGATTGAAAGCAAACTTCAATTGCACAGTGCTCTCATATGCAACACGGTGCTGGTTTTCCTAATTAAACCTTCTAATACATCTGGAATGCAGTTAGCATTACATTGTACAAGCAGGAAAACAAACAGTGTTCAAAAGCAGCCTCTGTTTTTTGATACACAGCTTTAGATTCAAACACCAGTTTCCACAGGTAAAACCAGAAACATCAAGGATTGGAAACAGAATAAGAAGCAATTTAGGACATAATACAAGGACACTCCATGTCAGCACACTCCTTAGCTCTTCTCACCAGACTATAACATGGGATAGCCAGTCCCAGAACCTGGTAAGTGGAGGATCTGGACCTTACATGGGCTGCTTATTCTCCATGTCAACCCTGTAGCAAGAAGACTGAGCCTCTATCAACCCTTTGTAAAGCACTTCAGGCCAGACTCCATAGAGCCAACCACATTCTTCTGCCCACTTCCAAGGACCTGCTGCACATCTCAGGATAAGGAAGGTGCCTTCTTCCCTGCACACACACACTTATCTCAGTTATTCACCAAAACAGATGGTTACAGCTTGCTGCAAATCCACATGCTAAGAGGTTTCTTTCCTAGTCCTACCATGATCAGAAGAAACCATAAAAAATATTATTCTTTTACTGCCCTGACTTTGCACACAGTGATCATTATAGGTCATTAAATCTGACCTACAGAAACAGCAGATTTCCACAACTACATGAAACTCTGCATTGCTAATCATCAGATTGGTGTGTGAGAAAAGGAACTGCCTTGGTAGGTAAGTTAAAAACAATTAAGAAGTCCCTCTAATAATAACCAGAAAGATGCCAAGTTCTTCTACTCGCTCAAGACCTCGCTGGTTAGAAAAGCCAAAATGAATCATAGAATCATTTAGGTTGGAAAAGACCTCTAGGATCATCAAGTGCAACCTTGATCCCAACATCTCCCTGACCACTGGACCATGAAAACGTGTGCCAGCAGGGAGCTGCTGTGTTATCACACAGCAGAAGACTCCCAGATGTTCACAGACAGCAGGACTGAGCCTCAGCTGCTGCAGGCCAATTCATTAGGGCTCTTGCTCACCAAGGCATCAGAAATGGACAGAATGAAGAAAGATTTCATCCTGCCTTCTGAAGCATGGGAAAAATGAGGCCAGGAGAAGAAATTTAGATCTCTATATAGTCAAAACCAAACTGTGCCAGACTCCCACAGGACAGTGCATTTCACACATACAGATAAAATGTACAATTTAAATATGCATAATCCAGTATGACATGAGGCAAGTTAGGAGTACTGGTGAAGAACACTGAAAATGATGGGATAAAAGTGTGCCAGGCCTGCTGCTCTGGCCATATCAGACACTTGCATAGAGAAAAGTTGTGTCAAACCACCAGCTCTGTCCCACCAGAACCTCAGTCCCAACCTCACATCAGCCTTGGAGCAACATTGGTCCAAAGAATTAAGATAGTAGAGTGAGGGTGGTACCATAAGTATTGAAGTTCCTCAATTTCATTATTCTTGCTCATAAACACATTGAGTGTTTATTTTAAGGTGTTTTGTAACAGGATACTCTGTACCCCTGCCAAAATCCCAGGGTGTCTTGGTTTTCACCCTCATCTGCCATATCACTCATGATCTTGTAGGATGACCCCTCCCATGGTTGGCAGAGCTCTCATTGTGACTACTCAGTGCCAATGCCCAGCTGGCTAAGAGGATTATTGGAGCTGATCTAGGGTAGTCAGATCTCCATCAGGGGCTGCTCTGCTATTTCCATAGCCTGGAACAAGCCAGAGCAAAACCCCAACCACACCTTTGACATGGCAGCACAGAACACTCAACAGTCAATGCAACCTGGTAAGTTATAGACAGCATCTAGCACGTTGTCATTCAGTAACTCACCAGAGCCCAGCAGCTTGGTGTACACAGTCTCGTGAAAGATGATGACACCTGGACCCAAAGTTGACAGAGGAACATCCAGGCCACAACGGGCTGTGGTAGCTTTTAGCTCCTTGGTGAAATGTTTTAAATAAGCCTCCGAGGCATCGCCAAGGAATTTGAAGAGATCGTTGTGGAGCCTGTCAGCACGAGTACGGTAGATGACCAGGTCAGAGATGGCCAGGACCTTCAGCAGCAGCCGTGTTCTCTGGCTGAGGTTGACAGTGGCCCCCAGGAGGCCCTCTGTGTCAATCACCACCACCTTGCGGACAGGATCATAGGCTGCCCAGACTCCAACTGTGCAGGACTCTTGGGCTGGAGACGTCTTGAAGACTTCCCGGCCATAGAAGAAAGTGTGGTTAAGGGTGTGAGACTTGCCATCCCCCGTGTTCCCAAAGATGGACACTACCTTTAGATGCTGCTCAGGACTGCAGTCCAGTTTCTTAATAAATTCTTCTTCATTCCTTACCTTCCAAAAAACCAAAAGAAGATAAAAATATCAGAAACTACACAATTGGAGTAGACAACACTGAAAACGCAGCAGGTTTCAGGATTCATATGATTAAGGAGAGCAACTACTTTGTCTTCAGATTTCATCATAACTTTCTGAAGCACCAAAAAGTCCAAAGCAGTTTTGTAACATGTACACATCAATGGGATTTAGGCTACTCCAGCATGAAACTTGTTTGGAAGTGATGCCTCATTGTGATTACTTCTCTAATGAAACCTCTGGTACCTCACCCCTTCCCTTGGGCAGTCCTTTCAGAGAAGGGAGCACAACCCTACTTCCAAGCCTGTCAGAACAGCTGCCTAGGACACAGGAGACACTCTCAGAGCATTGGTCTCCTGGCAAGCCTCCAAATTCAGGTGCAAAAGAGAGGAGGGCTTTTTGTCACCTTAACTTGCCTCATCCACAGAGGCTGAGGACCTGCTTGGGAAGAAGCAGCTCCTATGTGCAGCTGTGTTGTACCTATCCACAGCCAGGGCTCTCAGACACTACCCATCTTGCCCCCACTGCTCTCCAGCTGACAGATCCTGCAGCTGGAAGGAGAGGCAGAGGAGAAGAAAGCAAAGTGGTGCATTGGAGTAAGGTGGTTGAAGGTCAAACTAGCTTTTACATGATCCATTTCATGAGGTACCATATCATGCATTCATTAAAAAAAACCCAAACACCAAAAACAAACACCAAAACCACAAACCCCACCACACCAAAAGAGAGCAGACATCCTTCAGCAAGCAACTTCTCCTTTGCTCAAGTCAAAAGGATCATTTAGGTTATTTAGGTTAGAGAGTAGGGTATTTTCTGTTCAGATACCAGAGCACCAAGGAATAGACAAACAAGCAAGGAAACAGGTAAGGACTCTGTACAAGAGCCTGCCTTGCTTTTGTTGCAGAACACAGCCTTGGCTTCCAGGTTCATGCTTCTGGCAATGGTTGGTTATCACTTGTTTTTTCTTCTCTTAACAGGTTTTATCCATGAGGTAGGTGACAGTGAAGAATATGACAGAGGCACTTTTTGAGAAGGATTAAATTCAGCTCCTCTGTCATGATTCTCTCCTCAGGGAATCCCTGTCAGCTAAAAGGAGCAGGGTTTCCATCCCACCTCTCCTGCCTCTCAGTTTCTGGAAACTCCTTGGCTCCTTCCCCTCCCAAACAAGTACAGTTGGAAGGTCTCACGACACACGATCCACAGAGGCCACGAAGTAATAAATGGTTTCTTTGAACAAGTTTATTCTTAGATCAGCAAATTAGTTTAAGGCTCAGCCAGCCCCATTTGCTCTGGTCAAATCTATCAGCAGCATCGAGACTTTGAAAGAAAATTAAAAACAGCCAGTGTGCCAAAAAATCAAAAATAACCAGTGTGCCAGATTGTGGTTGGGAACAGCGTTCAGAAAGACAAGCTGTGGACTCTGGGGCTTCTCAGGGACTCAAAACATTCAAGGCAGCCTCACAGTGTGGGAAAAGAAAAGCAGGAAATAGAGAAATCAAAATGCTCTCAAGAGAACCTTTTCTGGTGTCTGTGGGAGACCATCAAGACACACTCAAGTTTCAGGTGCACACGAAAGGTCTGCTTTTTGGTAGCTGTGATTATTAGCTTGTCATCAGGAAGGTAGTTTAGATGACAGGTGCAGTTGCACTTAGCGTCTCTGGAGACATCTCTGTGGATGAGAGGAAGTTCTTGGTTCGTGGGATAGCTCCTAAAAACCTTCACAGATTTGATCATATGTTATGTGTATATAAGCAAAAAGGCACATGGTAGTTTATTCTCCAGATTGCCTTAACTCCTGCCTCCCAAACTTCTCAGCATGAGGGTGGCAGACCCTCTTTGCCAGAGTCTGTGGTTATTCACTCCAGCACAAAGAAACATCAACCTTCAAATAGTTGCTTAAGTACTGTCAGGACAACAAATAACTAAGATCTTTTAGGCAGCACTGGTTGTAATTCTGGTATTAGTTTGAGAGACTTTGTGGAAAGAGCTGAGTCAGGACTGTCAGAAGACACAAAGGACAACAGGGACCACAGGGATAAGGGCAGCTCTGCAATGCATCCCCACCAGTAAGAAAAAGGACTCACATAAACTCCACTGCAGCTGAAATTGCCCCAGGCTGAGCTAAGGCAAATGTCCACACCACCAGCCTTCTTTTGCCTTCAGTGGGCTTTAACTGCTGATACCAGGACAACTTACTGTGGGAAGGAGAGCTGGATTGCTGAGCCAGACAGAAGAAAAGTTGGTTCCAGATCAATAATCTGGTTTCCAGCAGAAAAAATACATTGACTATCAAATGAGACACCCAAAGCACTGAGCTGTCACCTGCTTCTTTCAGACTTCCTTGCAGGACAGAAGTCTGGAGTGATTTGGACAAGCAAGTCACTCAGGAGCACAAGAACACCCTGAAGTCCACCTAGTCCATTATTGTGTCTCAAAGGACCCAGTAATGGGCAAGAAGGAACCTGGACATAAAAGGAGTAAAGTTTCCTGACATGCTTTAACAACTCTCAGTACTCAAGCATCAAAGGGTTTTGAGAGCAGTGGTTACACCTAGATGCTCATGTTTGGTAGAGAACCACTAGACCTGTTACCTAGGAGGGTTGTCTAACCCCTTTGTGAGCCTAGTCATAGTTTTAGACCCTGCAACATCCTGTTACAATGAGGAAAGGGAAGAAACAAAACCAAACCAATATAACAGAAAAAAACCCTTTCTTTTTCTGAGTATGCTTGTATGGCACTGGGTGTTCCTTGCTCTTGTGCACTTGTCTTTAACCACTTCTGAGCACAGGGATGATACTCTCAAAAAAGCATCCACAATGATCCCCATATCATTAGTCAAATTGACTTCCCTTGAGCAAGTACCTTTAAGACCTTTGAAGTCAGAGCAGGTGTAAAATGTGTCAAAGTACTAATCCCCATTGGGCTCAAGTCCCACTTCTCTGTTTTGCTTCTCATCTCTCAAGATATTTACATGGTACCTCCTTCTGCTGCATGTGCACAGGACTCATGTTACCTTAGATGTGCTCACTCCCAAGAGCTCCACATCTCTGGCATAAACAGCCAAGGGTAAATATGAAACCTTCCTTAAATTGCACAGCAAATGTCAATTACAAATGAAAACTCTGGATGTCTAACCCAAGAGGCAGATCCTCTGCAGCCTCTTCTCTGTTTTGCCATTTCTAGTATCAGAGTCATTTACACTTTCATTATAGCTCTTAGAAGAAGATTCTCTTCTACAAAGAATAGTTTTTACTCCATCATAGGTTTGAATTCTGGTTATCCTTCTTTTATAGTTCTCACCACATTTCTGTTAGCAGCTGTCATGCAGTCACCCCACCCAAACTCAGCTGAAATGAAGACGAAGGTCTTCAGAAACCAGACACCTTCACAGCTGAAGTCCTCTCTAAGGAGGACACAGAAACCTCACACCACACATTTAGATCCAAAGCCTCCTTGTTACCCATGCCTGTAAATCTATTCTACCTAACACAACAAATTTCCTAGATCTGAGCCATAATGCAAGTTGAACAGCTTAGGAAGAGACAAGAACTGCTGAAATGACATTCCTGCCTGTGAATTTCTTGGAAACAATGTTATTAAAACAATAACATGCTAAAAGCTTAGGAACAAAATCCATAAAATAGAACAGAGTTTCCAATGACCTGTATTCCTGCAACTTTAAATCAGTCTCCAGGCAAAACAAACACATTAAGAGCATCAGCCATTTTTCCAGCTTTCTCCTTTCAGAACTCTTCAAGAAGCCTTTAAGGCTTGCTAATGTTCCTGGAAGCAGTGCACAAAGCCAGAGCTGTGCCACCACACAATAGCCCAAAACAAAAATCCAGAGTGCTTGGCAGAGCATTCATCAGAGTGCCTCCATCTAGTCTTACCCTGGCATTTTGACTTACATTGGTACTTTTATTGTTGCACTCTCAAATCTTACTCTTTGCTTGACAGAGTATTTTTTAGGACTAAAATGCATTTTCTGCAACCAAGAAAGATACCATCATATAAATAAATCTATGAGTCATGAGACTCGTCTGACAACCAGCACATGACAGTATCTTCTGACACACAACCACTAAAACAAAGAGGATATAAAATTTAACACACTTCTCAATGAATGGAAAAAATAAGCTACAAGATTTGTAACAGTACCTGTAAATATATATCAGCACAAAAGTGCAAACATCTGAAATAAATCAGTCTGTGAGTACAAGTGGTCAAAACAATCAAGTGGAAAAAGAAAATACTCTTTCTCTTAAAATATTACTTAACACTGGCAATACAAACAATTCTGCTCACAGCTCAGAAAACATCTTCAGAAGAAAATGCTCAGGAGAATTCAATCTAACACCTGAAATCAGAGGGAGAAAGTGCAAAGCAGCTAAAGACCTGCACCTTTTTAAGCAGCCCTGAACTTCTAACACACAGAACTGAGACAACTTCTGGTAACTGATCTGAAGGATGGAGGATCATATCAACCATTAAACCTGGAAATAGAACAGATGTGTCAGACCTGCCCACCACAACACAGACCAGTTCTTCATGAAGCAGCTTCTCAATGTTGGCAGTTGGGTTTTAACTGAAAAACTGAGCTCCTATCCAGAGCTAGAGTCACACAGAAGTCTTACAGGTCCTACTGTTAGGTCATTACATCAGAATTTCAGTGTACATTGAAAATAAACAAGAGAGAAACCCATCAAGCAAGATTTCTTCCTTATGCTACAGCCTATAGGGCACGTTTGAGAAGAATAACCTGCAGCACTGTATGGTGCTGCCACAGAAGCACACACCTCTGCAGAGCTCCTCACTGTCACTCCTGGAAAGGCAGTGCATGGATGCAAAGAGGTGCAGCTGGCTTACCCCAGCAACTCTAATGCAACAGGCTACCCAAAAAGCAGCTGCAAACCCCCTGCTTTTGGCCCAGGAGACACTTCTGTTGATATTCCCAAATGTTCCTTGCTATCAAGTGAGAAACAGGATTGGGCAGCTCCCTCTGAGGAAGAGAAACTCTCTTCTATGAAACCCAAGACATCAGTAGAGCCAGGAGAGGGGCTCTAGACTAACATAATTCAAACCCTGTTTCCACTAAGATCCCAGACTAATTCAGGTGAAAGGGAGCTCAGGAGGTCATTTCTCTCTCCCAGCTTTTAGAGGCCTCCAAACTAGAGAGAAGATTTTGATCATAAGCAGGTTCTCAAGAAGAACTAAGGCTGTCCTGTAAGTCCAAGCAGCTCTAGTTTCCTACCTTGGTTTGTATCCTATACCTTTTCTTCTTATGGAAAATGTCATTCATGCCATAACTTGAGTCTTCTACATAGAAGTTAAAACCCATAATTCAACTACATAGACATATTTGATAGATAAATAAGTGCCTCGAAAACAAAGTTTGATGAAAAAAAAAAATCCAGAGAAGAAAAGAGAGACTCTAATAACCTTTCTGAGGAAAATGCCAATCAACCTCTTGTCCACTCCACACAGCCACCAAGTACAGTGGGAAGCTGAGCAGTCACTGTAAGCATGTTGACTGGTGCATGACAGGACATGTACTGCTCCTCACCCAAAGACAGGAGATGTGGGTAAGCACTGCATAGTGGGAGGCAGACACTTCAGAAATGAGACTTCATTAATTCCACTGCTCAAAGAGTTACTTGTTACTATGTAGCCTGGGCAATATTTCCCAAAAAGGGCTGTGTCAATGGATCAGTTTATAAAATTGTGTGTGTCACACCAGCAGTTACAATCTGGCATTCAGGAGTAAGTTATTAACCACTGACCCAGCAAACACTTAAATATCATTATTGTCCTCAGTAATCTCCTAGGCTCCAACCAAGCTGATAGTGGACATCAGCATTTTCAGGCTCAGAGTCCTACAGAGCCTCAAGCCCAGACTGAGTGATCTGACACCAGATGCAGGAAGGGCAAAATAAAGGAGGGGACAGACACACCCCGGGGATTTAAGGTTAAATTCCAAGACTCCTCCTCAGCTCCAACTATAGTTTTGATCTTGCTCTCCATACTGGTGCAAGCCTGGCTCCAAAGGATTTGTATCAGGGGTGTTTTCCAACCTGAAGGGGTTTTGTACCTGCTTATTTGCTGTCACTGCTGTACCACCTATGAGCTCTGCTGAGATGTGTTCTGTTAGGCTCCATATACACCTAAGAAAATAGTGTCCCTGAACTGAGTATCTTCTTGAGACCAAAGTTACCCTGTTCCTTCCCACAGCCCAGGCACAGGAGTTCAGGGACAGGATTTTAATGGGTTTGTACAAAGCTTAACAGAATGAATCTCAACAGGACCTACAGGTCCTGGCAGTGAAGGGTGGATGCTGCCCATGTCTGAGGCTCAGGTCTATCTACTACAGGATTCTTTCCTGAAAGAGACAGAGTCAAATCCTGCTGAACAACCCTACCCAAAAAGAGGGACCCTATTTCCCAGGTTTTAAGGTAATAGTGAAAAAAGTATAAGGGGATGGGAGGTAATGCAATTTGATTTGGCTTCCCCCTAACCCAAGAGGCAATATTGACTGAAATCTTGCCATTACCAGGTAAGTTGTCCTTGAAGATGACAGCTGAGTTATATGAAACTGTTGAAAGCAGAAATAAGATTAGAGAGCCCACTAACTTGCTTGCTAGCTGAAAAATTACAGTAGCAAGAACTCACAACCAACAAAGACTTGAAGGCAGATGCAACTGCTGCAGAAATAACACTAATTTGAAAGTGTCATTTAACTTTTAGAGAGAATAGTAAGCAGTGAATTCATTATTCTGTATCCTAAGGATCTTTCAAGTGTTCCATGGATGTTAATTTGGCCACACAGCTACAAATTACCACCCCAACATCACAAGTGTAGCAGAGGAAGCCACATCCAGATGAAGAGACTTGTCCAGAAGACAGCAAGTCAGTGAGGGAGTTCATGCTGCAACTATTAGTCTTCCTCAATACCAGACTACCTGTGTGGACACCACTTTATACCACTGTCCTTGTTAAGAGAGGCACTTACAAACTTACTTGTATGATGGTTCCCCTTTGCCTAGAAAATAGTTACTCTGATTATTTTCCCAACTGTTTTGACAGGCAGGCCAAAGGACTGTGAAACTTCTGCCTTTATGGGATCCTCCAGCAAGGTGTTAACAACCCAGGCAAAAAAGTAAAAGGTGTAGTACAGCAACATCTACCTCCCAGTGACCCCTGCAGAGGTTTAGTTCAGGATCTCCTTGGATGAAGGAGTGAGCAATTCCAGAGTAGGTTGCTACTAGCTTCTCTCACCTGTGACATGCTCTCCTTTGCTTCCATATCTGCACTTACTTCAGCACATGGACAAGACAAGCAAGAAGCAAGCAAGAAATTTAATTACAGCCCAGGAGAACTGTATCATGAAGAAGGTGCAAGAGCAGTTCCAGGGAAAAACAATATTTAAGTGACTATGTTCAAATTAGCCAAGAGTCAGCCTGAGACTGTCAAAGAAGCTGTGCATTTGTTGAATGGATGGCTCCTCTCCCATCTTCTAAAAATACTCTTCAAAATACTGGTTTATGTGTCCAGTGGAAGAAAGAACACTCCTAAACAGCAACTGCCAAGTAGTTTTTCTGCTACTTTATTCCAAGGACAGAAAAATAGTGCACTTTAGTGTAGGAGAGCAGACTGAAAAACTGATAGCAGACTGGGATGGGAGGAATACTAAAAAATAGCAAAGTAGCAAGAGAAAAATTCCTAGAGCACAGGAAAGCAAACTCCCAAAAATACTTGAGCAAGAAAACCTCTCTGAAGCACAGAGAGGAGGAAAACCCATCGATAGTACAACAGTGGTGGAGGACAGAAATCATATATCCTGATCCAACACTGATGTTAGAGGCTGGTTATTTAATGATTGTATAAAATGATCTGCTTTTAAGTAAGGGCTACAGGTCATTCTGCATCATCTAAACTGACTGCAAAGCATTATATAGATCCTGCTCAGTATTTGCTGAGGGAAGGAGCTTAATTCTTTAGGTGTCTAACCCTGTGAGCAGGAATAAAAAGAACTCAAGGAGTGAGGCTGGATTTAGGAAACAGATCTCTACTGGCAAAACAAAAAAACCCTGCTAAAAAAGGGAGCTCATAGTGGATATCTCATAGAATCACAGAGTAGTAGGGGTTGGAAGGGACGTCTGAAGATCACCTAGTCCAACCTCCCTGCCAAAACAGGATCCTAGAGTAAATGGCACAGGAACATGTCCAGACAGGTTTTAAATGTCTCCAGAGAAGGAGACTCCACAACCTCTCTGGACAGCCTGTTCCAGTGCTCTGTTACCCTCACTGTAAAGAGTGTTTCCTTATGTTTAGGTTGAAATTTCAGGGGACATCAAGTAATAAATGTATGTTCCTTTCTCCCACATAAAATTAAACTGCTGGGGATACTATTTTTGTTACCAGTTAGGGAAAAAAAAACCCAACCAATTTTTTTTCTTTCTGTCTCCTTAGTACAACAGGCAACAAAGTCAGTACCTTTTATTTTTCTTTGCAATCCAGAGATTGGGTAATTTCTTGTGCCAGAGCTAGTTTCTGGTCAAAGAACAGCAAAATCTTTAAGGCAGACTAATAATAACCAAGCATGTCACCTATTTTCTGGAGTCAATGAAAGACTTTCACTACTTCTACACAGTATTTGTGCCAAGTCCTTAACTAGGGCTTTGGACAAAGTGTTATCATAGAAGCCACTAGTGACACTACATCCAAGTTCTGATCCTGTGGTAAGAACTCTCAACATCTGTTCCCCAAGATAAAAATATCAAATTGTTGCTATGTGTTGTTAAGCATTTCTTCTCCCCTACCTCAGGAGTAGTAGTAAATAAGGTTCACTGTACAACTGATGCACAACTCTCTGCTTTATGCTAAAGAGCTCTATTACAAAGGCGGTGTGTAAAGACAAAGCAAAAAGGGGTATTGCCCCCAAAACTGCACAAACATAACTACAAGAGACAAAGATACAGAAGACTGGAAAAGTTCAGGAGACAGTGAGACAGTAACAGGACTCAAAAACAACTATCCTAACTGGAATTGTGGTTTTATTGTTGTATTTTGCTCTGTTTTTCTTAATAGATCCATGAATATAGGGGAGTTTTAAAATCAATGAATTGATTCTCTAAGTTCTTAAGATAAGTGTCTCCTGTGTGCACAGGGCAGCACTAGTGACAGCACAAAGATGCTTGCTTGAAAATTCAGCAAGGTAGAGACAAGGAAGGAAAGCTGACATCTTGACAGAGTACATCAGGAGGTTCAGCTGGGGGATTTACACACAAAAAAAGAAGACAAGCAGTTTGAGTTTAACGTGGCAAAGAAGAGATGTGGAAGATGTAATGAGAGCAGTGACAAGACTGAAGCAATTGACTGAGGAAGTAATCCTCACAACATCAATCTGAGCAGAGATGTGCAAGGAAGATAGACTATGTCAGGGCCAATTAACAACAGATGCTGCACTGCTCAAGAGCCCTTTGATTGAAGTCTCAGCTTTAGTTATGTGATAGATAAGGCCACAAGTTTAATACTGGGTAAGGAGAAACTGCATAATACAGCCTGAGAGAAAGGACCTAGAATGGGATCTAAATGGCAGGTGATGCCAACCTGTAAACCATGGATAGGATTTGTTTTCTGATAGTAGTAGTCAATCAGGTCTTATCACAGCCCTGGAGGAAGGAAAGGAAAATTTGTGGTGTAGGTCAGGATGGTAGGTGTAGGTCAGCTGCATGTTGTAGGAGACAGCTGGGGCTGGACTCCATGAGGAACAACCTCTCTCCCTGGTTCTTCCACAGACTTGCAGTGCAAACTGGGATTTAACCTTTACCAGCACTTCTGTAACATGAGATAACCAACCTCTCCTCGAGGTGCTCAGATATAGTGCTGTTATGATGAGCATCACAGAGAAGCTTGCATTCCACAGACATGAACTTAAGCTACCACCAGTTCTCTTCCAAGCAACTGCTTCACAAGCACTGGTTTAAAATGGGACCCTTCCTGACTAAGTGGATTTGAAACAAACACGAGAACCCCTCAGTTTTCTGAGCTTTGTCTGCAAAGCACAAAAAGCTCCAGACTAGCTCTGAGCAGGCCAGCACATCTGTGCAACATGGCACAAAGACAATTATGCAGATCTCCTAATTATCATAGCTGTATCAGTGCAGTTCTGTGCCCAAGCTGAGCATCTCCACCTCTCAGCTAAACTAATTTTCTCAGGCACAGCTCCTGATGGATTAATCTGCATTGCTTCTGGATCTGGAGCTAGCTCTGTCATTGATTACAAACTACAAATGTCCTTCACTTTCAGAGATACCACCTCCAAGAAGCCAACAGGAACAACGAGATGAAACAACTCCTGGAGCTTAACAACTCCAAGTTCCAAATGAAGCTAAAAATGAAATCTCTGCCTCGTGCTCCCATCTCATTGAACCACCTTCAAGCTAGATGTTTGTAAACACACATCAGTGAGTATCTCGACCCATCATGGTTGCTCAGCAGCACAACTAGTTCTGCCTCATTTTATGGGACTGGCATTCAACATTGCTATGGCAGAACCTACCACTGAGAGCAAGTCAGCACTTTCCTCTCTTACTTCCTAACTAATGCAACAATTTTCAAGTTCCAAAGGTCAGAAAATAGATGGTTAAAGATAGCTGGACTCCATAATTCTGTTAAATCTTTCTCCTGCCTGGTCAAGCTTAAAAACCCCACACACTCTCAAAACCTGTATCTCCACATTTGGAGTTATTACTATTTTGGCATTTTGGGACAAAAAATTGGTTTAAAGAACATTCTAAGGATTTCTCCCCAAGTAATTGGCAATAATCTTGCTAATGACAAGCACAAAAGACTGAGGATCATTTTCCCATAGCTAAATTTGCTCTTGATAATACTGAACAGCCAAAGATGTCTTCAGAGCTAGCTAGTCATCTGACAGCCCTCTCTAAATAAAGGTCCTCATGCTCACTAGCAGAAACTTCACTATAATAGCAAGCACTCTTTAAGTCCCAGCTGCCAGGAAATATTTTAATTGAAAACTCTCAAACTGCTTTGACACTGGCTGGGAGATGTCATGTAAGTATTCAGCTATGAGGAAGAGAAGATCACTCCACATGGAAAGGCTCTGGTTCAACATCTTGATAGTGAAGCAAGATCATTTTGGAAGAGCTTTTTCAACCCTGTTCTGACCAAATCACTGTGATCTGACAAAGGACAAAATAGATATATAGTATACTTAAGTCACATTTCCTTGCAATGCATGGCAGAGACATTGACTTTTACCAACATGGACATAAATAACTAATCTACCAGCAAGCAGAAAATCATCCCAATGCTTTTTGCCACTGGTAGCATAAGTATGTTAAATTACAGCAACCAGATACCCCGAGTCTTCTGGTGACTACACATTTTCTTTCAGTGTCTCCTGAATGAGGTTTAACAATGAAGGATGCAAACTGGGAGCCAGAAGATGAAGATGAATTGTCAGTTGTGTAACTAACCTGCTCTGTGACTCGTACACGTTGCTATTTTCACATTTGTGAAGTATTTTCATATTGTAAAGTGCTTATGCTCACCAAATGTAAGGGCCAACAGAAGAGTTCATTAACTGCATATATTGAGTGCTAGATTCTCTAAAATAACACCTCCTGAGAGGCTGTTCATTGTCAATTAGGATTTCTATCACTCTTACCAGCAGGCCTACCCCAAACTGAGGGCCAGTTTCCCCCTATTTCAGCAAAAGGCTCACATGGAACACTACTTGTGATGAACCAGGGTGTCTGTAGGACTTGAGTGGCATGCTTGGGCCCCTCATTTCTACCTTACCCTATTCCTAAAACTCAGATGGCTTTACTGATGCTAAAAGGAGGGCAGCAAGGGGCTGTACATGAGCACTGCTTGGTACAGTGCCCACTCCTAGTCATACAGCAGGAAGTCGGCTGCCAGCACTCCCATTTGCAGGGTATCTACTGCAATACTCCCAGTTCAACGTTGTTCAGGAATGATCAGCATCCTGCACAGAGAGCTCTTATCTTAGTTGTGTGTGTCTCAGCACAGAGTCAATTCTTTCACCAGCTTCACTCACCAGGCCTCTTAGAGGAGGCTCTTGCCACACACGAGGTTTTAATGAACTTGACCTTTTGAGGAACTCGTGAGCAAGGTCACTCCATGGTACTGTGTCTTTTTGGGCCAAGACACTCACTTAGTGCCACTCAACTGGCTGTCCTGGTTTTGTTACCACTGCTGCCAGTTATGCTTCAAGTATTAGTCATGCATCACAGAAACCAAAGGACCTCACCCATTCAAACAAACCACAGCAGTTCTTACCTGAATCTCCTCAGTCTCATCCACCAAGAGGAAACTCACAACTTTCTCTGTCATCTTCCTTCTCTTGGTCTCCTCATCCATCCCCTCCTCCTCTTCCTGCTCCTGGGCTTTGCCAGCATGGTACACGGTGACGGGGTGCTTCCTCCTGTTCCCCCCAGAATGCGTTCTCTTCTGACACTCCAGGCAGAGGTTGATTTTGCACACCTGGCACCTCACTGCTGCTATCTGCCTGGAGCCCGTCAGGCTGCTGTGCATGATGTTCCCATTGGCACCTTTGCAGGAGTCACAGTAGGGGACGTGGCCGGGCCGTATGCGGGTCCGCTCGTGGTTCCGTAACCTCTCTGGTTGGTGCAGCTCCTCTTCACAACGCTGGCACTGGAGGCTCCTGCACTCATCACACTCAAAGATTGCCTCATCTGTCCCACTGCAAACGTAGCTTTCCTGGCACAGGAGCGTCGTGTTCTGTCCCTTCTCTGCAGTCTGTGTGTGGGCACTCATCTTCTGGTTTCTTGAAAGCAAACTTTTCCCTTCCTGTTTCTGTTTTGAACAATGATATGTGTAAAAGTCAGCTGCAAATTCAGTATTTTCACAGGGGAAAGAAACACAACAGGAATGCTGTCCGTGCTTAATTTTAAATAATTAATAGATGTTCCTGTAAGATTCACACACTGCCTCTCCCAGGAAGAGTCTTGTTAAGTGCAGATGAAGTTTTCTTTCTCCAGAATAAACTTAAGCCCCGTGGCTGGTTTCATGTATTGTTATACCCAAATGCTGGCAGTCATTCCTTCTCTGCTTAGCTGTGTTTTCAGCCAGGAGAAACCCCCCAGCCCAGTGCTCTTCAGCAGACAGGGCAAGTATCTCCCTGAAGCAGAGGTGGGAAGGAGGCAGCTGGTGAGACAGAGGCAAAGCAGGCATTAGAAAGGCATAAGTGCACACACACGTACACACACAGAGGACTGTGTCAATACTAGAAAATTCTCTGCTTTCACCCCCCAGCTAAGCTCCTCCTTCGGAGTTCACAGTATTTATGTGCGGGGAATTTCCTGATGTGCTTCGCCAGATAAACAAAAACCCCGCTCTCTTTGCGGGCTCCTTCTCCTAACGCCGGGTAACCGCGGCCAGCCCGACCAACGACGGCTTTTCTCCCTCTCCGACCCAAGTCGCCGGGGCAGGCCCTGGGGCCAGCGCCCGCTGAGGGCAGGCTGCGCTCCGAGCCGCCTTTGTCTCGGCCGCCGCTGCCTCCTCGCACCGGCCCTCTGCCACCTCCCCTTCCTCCCTCCCTCCCAGCCCGCACAGAGCCGCTCTCGCTGCGGGCTGACCCTCGGCGAGGAGAAGGGAGGAAGGAAGGGAGGGAGGGAGGGAGGGAGGGAGCGGGGGGCAGCCCCCGGGAGNNCGGCCGCCGCCGGGCCGGGCCGGGCCTGGTTACGTAAGGCCGGTGCCAGCAGGCGCCCCGCTCCCGCTCCTTACCTGGGGCTGCGCCCAGCGCCGCGCCGTCTGATTCTAAGCAGCGGCCGGGGAGGAGGGAAGGAAGGGAGAAGGGGAGAGAGGGAAGCAGGGGGAAGCTCCCGGTTTCCGAGCGGCGGCGGCGGGGCCGGGAACAAAGGCGGCGCAACACGGAGCCCCGCGAACCGGGCTATTGTTTACAAGCCGGCGGCCACCTTCCTTCCCCTCCCTCCCGCCGGCACCCGGTGACTAAGGAGTCGAATCCCGGCCGCCGCTTCCTCCTCCTCCCCCCCGCCCGCTCCGCTCCCGGGGAGGGGGGGGGCGTCCCGGTTCTCCTCCCCCAGGGACCGGGGCGGCGACCCGACCATGCAGGCGAGGCGCCCGGGAGGGGAGGGCCGAGCAGGGCAGGGCAGGGCAGGACCCGCGCCCCCTCCTCCGCCCGCTCCCCTCGTTGTCAGCCGGGATCAGCTGATCGCGGGGAACTTCGGGGTTATTTTCTCACCGCGGAGACGGGAAGACGGCGGGCGGGAGGGAGGCGGGGCGGCGCCGGCACGCCGGGAGCTGTAGTCCGGTGCCTCACGGAGCGCCGCGGGCGGGGCCTGCTGGGAGCTGTAGTGCCCAGGGCGGCATGAGGGAGGTTCCGGGGCAGAGGTGCCGGCGGAGAGGCCGAGGCGAGCTCTGAGGGTGCGGCGGGAGGGTTCTACCCGCCACAGGCCCCCCTGAGGATGAGGCGGGAGGGCCCTGCCCGCCGGCGGACTCCCCTGAGGGCGGGCGGGCGGAGCTGCGGGCGCCCTGCCCCGGAGGGGTGTAAATAACCCTCCGCAGGCGTTCGAAGGATGAGAACCGCAGCCAAGCGCTTTCCTTCCACCACCTGGAGAGCGACCAAGAGGCCGCTCCCAGGCCGCCGGGCCTGGCAAATAAGTGGGTCATGGCCTCGCCCAGCTCACTTGTGCCATGAAGTCTCGACAAGGAGTCGAGGCACCTTCATTATCACTCTGGTTTAATTTTGTGATGGTACCTACAGCCCATGGGTGAACTGCTGCCTGCAGATCTGAAATAGAGACACATGCCTGCCAAAAGATGGCAGATTTACAGTCAGAAACCAGAGCTGTGGGCACAGGTGGTGGATGAAGACAGAGCCAGCCAAAGAAGCCCCATGGTGAGGAAGAAACCTCGGCCAGCAAAGGCTCCAGTGAGCTCCTGGCTCATGGTGCTGGCTGGAAAGTGCAGGGTGCCACAAGAAAAGGACAAGTTGTTTTTCACTGGCCATACGTGTATAGGCAAGTATGTGATTCGGACAATATGCAAAAAAAGTTTTGTTGTAGAGCAGCCAGTGCATGAGCAATTTCCACAAAAATGAGGCATCAGTGAAGTTCCTAACGCCAGGAGCAACCGAGGCCCTGTCAGAATCCCAGTGTATTGCTGAAGTACTTTGGTTCTACTGGATTCTATTATGTATATGGTTTACCTATTTCTAATGCCTTCCAAATGAAAACATCCTGGAGAGTGGATAGATGTAATACATACGAGGCAGAAACTTTTAAATCTATTTGTGGGGAGCCAAGGAACCAAACCAGGAAGAGTTTGGCATCCAAGAGATCCTCCCCTGAGCAGATGCATTTCAACTGGTCGAGTGATAGAGAGAGCAATTAAAGGGTATGATGAAGAGGAGACAAAAATGTAATTATTCACTTTGCGGTGTTAAAAGAAGTACACTTGAAGGCCACTTTTATTTCAAATACTACAAAATGCACAAAGTTTTACTAGTTATTACTTTCTGCATGAGGCCTAAACTTTCACCCACTGCTGTCTCAGAAAAAGAGCAGCACTGCTCCTCCTGGAATAGGAAGCACAGATTTAATTTCTCTTTTAAATGCTCATAACCATAAATTTAGTTTTATGTCAAAAATCAATTCCAGCTGCTCACTGAAAACAAGCTTCACTGATTTCCACAGGAGTAACCTGAAAGTACGGAAGAGAGCAAAACCTGCACTGGATAGAGGAGGTGGGCAAGAAGGAGCCAGGATCCCAGGGATTAGTCACAGATTTATAAAGGCCCCTCCACCACTGGGGTAGATCCTGTTCATCCAGTGATGCTGGAGCTCTGCAGTAGAACTCTGTTCTACCCATAAAATGTTTTAAATGTTGTATAGTCTACAAAACAATATGACACCTCTACCCCAAGATGCTGTCTAGCATGTTTGGAATGATCTCTCATGCTCGAAATACAAACATAAAAAGCACCTCTTCTAATTTGGGCCTTAATATTATAAAGCATCTAGTGCCCTCTTCTTGATGGGCTTGAGAGGAAACTGAAGCCCACAGTGAGGGACTAAAAGTGAACTGTGATCAGGACCTGGGGAGTGGGACCTTGCTCTCACAACTGAATCACAGAATCACAGATGTGGGGGTTGAGAAGAACCTCTGGAGATCATCTAGTCCAACAGCCCCTGCTAAAGCAGCAGCATCTAGAGCAGGTTTCACAGGAATGTGTCCAGGTGGGTTTTGAAAGTCTCCAGAGAAGGAGACTCCACAACCTCTCTGGGCAGCCTGTTCCAGGGCTCCATCACCCTCACAGGAAAGAAGTTTCTCCTTAAGTTTAGGTGGAACTTCCCATGTTCTACTTTGCACCCATTACCTCTTGTCCTATCACTGGGCACCACTGAATCCAACCCTCTTGACATCCACTCTTCAGATATTTATAAACACTGCTAAGATCCCCTCTCAGTCTTTCCTTCTCCAGGCTAAACACCCCCAGGCCTCTCAGCCTTTCCTTGCAAGAGAGATGTTCCAGTCTCTTAATCATCCTCATAGTCCTCCATTGGACTCTCCAGCAGTTCCCTGCCTCTCTTGAACTAGGGAGCCCAGAACTGGACACAATACTCCAGGTGTGACTTCACCAGGGCAGAGTAGAGGGGAATAAGAATCTCCCCCAACCTCTTCTTAATGCCTCCCAGGACACCATTGGCCCTCCTGGCCATAAAAGCACACTGCTGGCTTGTGGTGAGCTTGTTATGCAGCAAGACTTCAAGGTCCTTCTCCTTGGAGCTGCTTTCCAGCAGGTCAACCTCTAATCTGTACTGGTGCATGGGGTTATTCCTCCCCAGGGGCAGGACCCTACACTTGTTCTTGTTGAATTTCACAGTGGTTCCCCTCAAATCAACTCTCCAGCCTGTCCAGGTCTCACTGAATAACAGGGACAGGATTAGGGGTAGGTGATTCTAAAATTCAACAGCAGAAAGAGCAGAGACTTGGCAGTAGCTATTTTTACTGGATGCTCCTGATGCTTCTTCCTCGATTAGGAAGCTAAAGTTCACAATTTGTACAAGGAGAGTCAATCCAAGCCAGTCTATTTCTTGGACTAAACAAAACAGATGGACATCTAAGTCAGGAAAGCCTTTGTAACATTTCCTGTAAACAAAGCTTGTTACAGCAATACAAGTGGGCTTGGATTCCCTTTTCTTTTCCAAGCAGAGAACAGTTTCAACCGGAGGCAGCAGCACAGAACCAGGAAACTCGAGATTTTTAGGCCCTTCCTCTTTCCCTTCATTTTCCTGCAAGCTACAAAACAAGAACCATTTTTACCTACCTATAAATTATCTGAAATATTAACAGTAGTCAGTAGTGCAGTTGCTAAATTTGCATTAGTTGAAGGGAGATCCTCAGGCTGCATGGAATAAGCTGTAATTAACAGAAAGTAAAACTGCTCTTTCTGATGTGGGAAGGAATTTCATTAAATCTGGAATTATTTCCTAAATCTGCTGCTGCTAAAATATTTACCCTTGCACATCATCCTGTAAAGCAAGGTGATGAGCAGGAGCTTAGTTCCAGCTCACTTGTTTGCTCTTCAGCAGCATGTATGACATCAGGCAGGCAGGTTTAATCTGCTTTTTACTACTAAAGAAGTCAACAGGATCCACTTCAAATGTTTTTCTTGCCATTACAGATGGAGGGGATTGTTTGTCATTAGATTCTCATCTTTTGAGCACTTTTCCTTAATCAGTGGGAAATGTAACATAAAGATATTAAGATTTTTTTTTTTCCTAGCTGATCCAAAATGTTTTAAAGCTTTGTGCACCTAAGCTCACGTTGTGGTCTACCTCCTAATCATCTGTAAAACCACTCTGCTTCCATTGCCAGTCACTTCCTCTTTCCCTTTGCAATTGCTCATCATCGTGGTAACCACAGCAGCTACTGTCTCACATATAATGTTTGGGGGGAATTGTACATTTTAAATTGTCTTTTAATGTAGTCTAAATGCTTGATATAGGTCAAGGAAACTACCAGACCACAGCTAGGCCCAACTGCTTTATAGCACAGCAACATCTTTTTGCTGAGCGTATGGCTGCCTAAGACACCAGTGCTCTTTTTTGCTCTGTAAATCTTTCCTTTTTCCTCCAGAGATACATGAAATGTATCCATGAAATGTTTCCATGAAAGCCACACATATCCTGGGCTGCATCAAAAAAAGCATGGCCAGTAGGATGAGGAAAATGATTCTACCCCTCTACTCCACTCTGGTAAGACCCCACCTGTGTCCAGCTCTGGAGTCCCCAGCACAGGAAAGACACATACCTGTTGGAGCAAGTCCTGAGGGCCACAAAGATGATTCAAGGGCTGGAACACCTCTCCTACGAGGACAGGGTGAGAGAGTTGGGGTGGTTCAACCTGGAGAAGGCTCTGGGGAGACCTTATTGCAGCCTTCCAGTATCTGAAGGGGGCCTACAGGAAAGATGGGGACAACCTTTTTAGCACGGCCTGTTGCGACAGGAAAAGGGATGATGGTTTTCAACTAGTAAGAAAGGAGATTTAGGCTAGATATAAGGGAAAAAAATTAACTGTGAGGGTGGCAAGTCACTGGCACAGGTTGCCCAGAGATGTGGTAGATACTTTATCCCTGGAATCGTTGTAGGAGAGGTTGGATGAGGCTCTGAGCAACCTGCTCTAGTTGAAGATGTCGCTGCTCACTGGAGGGGGGATTGGAACTAATGACCTTTAAAGGTCCCTTTCCCAACCCAAACCCTCCTGTGATTCTGTAACACCTACGAACTCTAAAACTGCTTTCAGGTGTAGCTTTCCAGGCCCTTACAACGTGCTGAACTCGGCTAAACCACATCTCCTCTCCTTATTACAGCAGCCTGTTCAAAGCCACAGCCCTTACTGCACCTACCGGTGTCGCAGCACAGCCTGGGAAGCAGCTCCCCAGGCAGGAAAGGAGCCGGTGCCCACAGCCAGAGGCCTCCCGGGGCCGTCAACCCCCCGCGCCTCAGCCCCGGGAGCCCCGAGCGACAGGGTTTGACCTCAAGATGGCGGCGCTCCGGGCAGGGTCAGGGCTCCGCGCCGCCTGCCCGCACCAAAGATGGCGGCAATGCGGGCACCGCATCCCGCTCCCCCGCTGCCCTTCGAGCCGCCGCTCTATGGTTGGGTGCGGTGGGTTCTGCGCACGGCGCGGGGCGGCGCTCTGCGCACGGGCGCCTCGATGGTGGCGCGGCGCGGTGCATGTCGGGCCGCTGGCGGAAGGGGCGGGTCACATGACCCCGCGCAGCGCGGCGGCGGCTCGGCGCGGTGTGTTCGCGGCCTAGTAGCGCCCCGGGGCCTCCCAGCCGGGCCTCAGGCGGCCGAGCGGTGTCTCCCCCGCACCATCCCCGACTCGCGGCGGCGCTCCGGACGCGGCTCCTGCTCCGCAGCGAAGGGGTGAGGAGCGAGGGGCTGCTGAGAGCGGGAGGGAAGGCGGCGGCGGTGGCGATGCGGCCGCCTGCGGTGAGGAAGCGCGGCCGGGACCGGGCCGAGGCCCCGCTTGGCGGCGCCCCCGCACCTTGGGCCGTGGNNNGCCTAGCGGCGGGGTGGAAGGGGAGAGCGGCCGCGGGGGGGTGCTGGCGGGAGAGGGGCGGTGTGCGGTGGCGGCCTCTCGCTTCCTCTCCCGCCCGGGAGCCATGGGAGTCCCTTCCGCCTCCCGCAGACGCGACGGGCGGGCGGGGCGGCGGGAGGTGAGAAGGGCCTTATCTCGCCGGCGGGACGGGGCCCTGAGCCTCTTAGGTGGGAGCGGGGGAGCCCGCGGCGGGGCTTTGCCGGTTCCCGGGGCCGCTCCCCAGCCTGGGCCGCGGGGGGGATTTTTTTCTCTCGATTTCGAAGAAACGTTTTTGATGGTATCGCGGCAGGGAATTGAATGGCCTCAGTGTGGGCCGGAGTAGTCATCGTACCACACGTGTTAGCAGCTTGTGCATAAGAGAATCGGAGTGATTCATCCGTGTCGGTAGCAGTTGTGAGGTGTAGATTGGCATGTTTTTCTCCTGGTGCCTTTTTCCATTATAGAAAAAAACCTTTGTTTGCCTGGAGGAAAAGAGGGGGATTTGTTTAAACGCAGGGAACATCTCGAACACAACGAACTTTTTTGTAGTAGGTCTTATAGGAAGTGAAATCTTAAAGTCGTGTACTTCTCAGTCTGTTCAGATTAAAATGTACACACATGGATTTTTAGTTGGTTTTTGTTTGTTTTTTGTGGGGTCAGGTATTCCCTCAGCATGTGTGGAAGGTGTTCCAGAACAAATCTGAAGAAGGAAGGACAGGACAGTTTCTTATTTCTCCTGTAAAGGAGCGACATAGTGTAAATAGTGCTTCACCTTTCTCTGCTTCTGTCTCTTGAGTCCTAGTTCACAAAGATGTTTTAGTGCCTCAGCCATGTTTGTGCTTTGGGAAGGGTTAATAGCAAAGTTAGAGTGAAGAGTCACCTGTTTGTCTGATTAGGGCTTTATATGGGTGCAGAGGCACAGAATTAGGAACTGAATCAAAGATCTTAAAGTTCTGGTGGTATGCTTAATGGAGCCCTGATTAAAGGGCTTTTGGAGTGAGGTTTTGGTTTGGGGTTGCTTTATAGTAATAGTTTGGGATGCAGCTTATTCCGTGGCAGTTAGTGAACATTTTCTAGATCACCTCTGAAAAGCAGGCTTGAGCAAGTACTGGTTTTGTTTATTCAGAAATAAATACAGTTAGAAAATCCATCATCTGTTTTATCTCTCCCCGTGTCTGTTGTGTTTGACACTGATGTTCAGCTTGCAGGCAGTTCTGGAGAAGGCTGGAAGGCTCTATCAGAAATTGGACATTGGCACTGAGAGAATCAGTTGGGAGCATTTTTTGTGAGAAGCAATAATATCAACAGTGTCTGTGAGGTTACTTATTGTTATTATGGAGGCTTAAAAATCCATACGTGTCCTGTAGAGACTGATGTAAAAGCCCATGTGGTAGTGCTGACTTTAACAGGTTGGTTTACTGCTTGTGTTTTCTAAGATTGCTTCTTAAAATGCTTTTGTTCCCCAGCTGCACCCATTATATTGCACAAAATGTATAAAATACTTTGTCATGAATTAGAGAAAATTACTATTTACTGCCTGTTTCTACCTAGGTACTGACATTGGTATCAAGTGCCAAAAGATTATATCATTCTTAATAGAAATTGCTGTGTGAAAGGTTTTCTCTGGGGGACTTTTCAGTGCAACATAATAACGTGGAAACACAGATCAGATGTGGAGGTGTGACACCTCTTTACCCAGGGTGTTACTAAATAGCACTGTGGTACAGACTTGCCATGGGTGTGGATTTTGTAGCTGCTCTTGTAATAAATTGAAAATATTATAATCTGGATTGTCATTCACTTGAAAAAAAAATCCAAGTAAGTTTTGCATTTACTTCTCCTTTATTTGAGGGTCTGGCTTGTGCAACTTAGTCTGGACTAAGTGCACAGATCTTTTTGTGGTGCTGAAGAATTGTGTTGGGAAAATGTTGAAGATAAGTTAAAATTAAACAAAATTAAATCAAGGTAGATCAACCCTGCTGTCACTGCTGTTATTATACTACACATATGTATCCTTAAAGCAAATTAAATTTGTTTGTGCGTTAAGACTTCAGGATTTTTACAGTTAATTTTCACTTGGTTTAGTGTAACAGCAGCTTAACAATAAATATTGTAACAGTTTGTTTCGTGGGGAACAAAAACGGGTTTGAAAATGTTACAATATTTTGGTTTGGAAGTGGTTAAAATATTTTGCAGGTTTTTAAGGAAAAGTTACTCTGTGTTCACACAGAGATACTAAGGAGATACATCCTGTGACACTGGTGGAATTATGGTGCTGCCCTGAGTAGGTGATAGATTTGTCAGTTTAAAATGCATTAGTTATCAGTGACTTTTATTAACATTCTGTTCATGACATATCTTTTCACCCTTTTATTTCAAAAGAAATGGAGTAAATAAAAAGCTTAAATAATATTATGATTAATAAAAAATTTAAATAATACTATGATTAAATAAAAAGTTTAAACTTTTTTTTAAAATTACAGTATTCTTTAAAGAATACTCTGATTAAAAAAAAATACATTAACAGTGCAGCCAGACCAGTACAATCCTCTTGTATAGTCAGTCCCCTCTTACTGGGACTTTTGGGAGCTGAAGATAAAGCAGCAGCTGGGGGCAGCAGTGTCTGGGTGGTGGTGACCCTTGTTTCCCAGTAACTCTCAGTTCTATGTGGTACTGGGCACTCCTTCAGCTGTGCCAGAGCCAGCGTGTCTCTAACGGACCCAGCTCCATCCCTACAGGGCTAGGGAGGGTTTCACCAACCCTCAGAGCCATGTGGGTGTCCTTGTGCTCTCTCCAAGTGTCAGGAGATGGGTGCAGCTGGCTCTGCATGGTGGCTTGGTATGAAAGCAACTGAACTTGTAGGCCAAAGTTGAACATGCAATAGTATAGCTGTGTTTGCATAGCACTTGCCCAAGTGAATAGCTCAGGCTGGATTTGAGCTGGTCTCTGTAGGGTAAGCCGAGATGTTTTGCCATCCATGACATCATTAATCTGCAGCTTACCAAAAGTGCCTAAGGCAGATAAAGTGTGTGCCTACCTTGCTTTGGTAGCTCCCACCAGGAGAGTGCTTTTGAAGAAAGTCTCACAGTTGTCCTTGCTTGGAAAGCTTTTGTTTTTCCACAGTGGTTTGCACTATTTTGGGTGGAAATATATTGAAAAATGCATTCCTGCCTGCAAATGGGTGTTCATTCCAATGGGGTGGACCTCCCCAAAATGTGCAGATGGACATCAGGGTCTCAGCTCCAGCTGTTTTGTTTTACTGCCCCGCTTACTGGCATGGACATAGCCTAAATGGACTATGCTTTGAGGCAAAGGCCTGCCACAAATCCATCATTGCGGGGGCTGAAGTTGTCGTTATTTCAGGATTTTGAGTGGCATCAGGCCAGATGCTCCCTGCTTTTCTTACTCCTGGATCCTTGTGACCACTGTAACACTCACACAAATTGATCTCCTGCTTGAAGAGCTGCTCGTTAAAATGCAGCTATGGAGAATGCTGCTTACATTCAGTTTTACTTGAGCTAAGACTTTTGTAAGTCAGCTGAGGTTTTAAAAATATCTCAGGGCTGCTCAGTTCCTTATTTTCACAACTGAATATATTGGGGGAATTTGAAGACCACCACGTGCAACACTAAGACCACAGTGAATCTGTCAGACACGGATCACTGAACTGCACTGGCAGGGTAGTAGGACAGGCTGTAGAGAAGTGCAAGACTCTCCCTAAGATTTCTACAAGTGTATTCTACCTAGACCCAGCCTAGCATCTCTTTAACTTTCCATACCAAACCTTTGCTTTGTAGTTGCTTAGAAATTTGACATCTGAGGCCCTTCTGACTGTTGGAGGAGTGGATGTTGATTGTGTGTTCTCTAGGTGCTGACAGAAAAAATGTGCTGCTCAGCTCCCTTTGCTGTAGCATCTTGGCTGCTGCAAGGAACTGGGTGCATCTCCTTCTCTTGTCCAGATCTCTCACTTCTCCAGTGAGCAGTTTCAGTCTTGATATCTACCCATCCTCAGAGTTTCCATAGTGGAAACACAATTAAACTGTTTTCACGTTGGTAGTTCCATACAGTAGAAGAAAAAGACCATGTCTGTCTTTAATTCTAGTGGTGATCTTCAGTGTCACAGACAGCAGAGGTGCCAGGATTGGTCTGTATGGAAATTAAGTGGAAATTCACAGCAGCTGCTGTGAGAATAACTGTACAAATATGAAAAAAAAAAATAGGAACAGATTGCTTCAAGTAAAATGGATTGTTGAAGCCCTACAGACAACGGCATGTTTCCTATCACCTGACTAGAAGATTGAAAGGCTAAATTTGATCTGTTCTTACTAACTGCCTTGTTCCTTTTATGCAGTAACAATTGCTTCATTGACTGTTAAATCTTTGGGGTTTTTTAATTTAAATTAAAAAATAAAATTTGCCTCTGTGCATACATAACATCCATTAAGAACAGTTTCAGCATCTTTTAATTCAAAGAGCTGTTTCACCTCTTAGTCCCTAGCCTTTTTTTTTAGCTTCTCCAAAATGGTGTCTCAGATAAAGCACTTACCAGAGCGAGAGAAAGGACTGCACCTACAGGCAGCCTGGAAAATTACTTCCCCAATTGTTCTTTTTTGTTGAACAGACCACTCCTTAATGCCTGGTAGACCTCAGCTGTTTAGAACCATTCAGACCCAATAGCTTATTGCTCTATCATCCTGCCCAAAAGCAGCTTTGAGTTTCATCCAGTTCTCTTATCAGCTTGCAATATTCACAAGGACTGAGAGCCTTAAAGAGCTTCATTTTCTGCTTTTCCTGGGACTGTTGGCTATTTATGTTTTTGTAAAAGAGTTTGAAATAGTGATACCAAGATAGATAAGGAAGTTCTGTTTGATACCTTCCAATTTTCAGCTTCTAGAGGAACGTCTGCTGGTGTGCACATAGTCTGAAGAGATAATAAACAATGTTCTTCCAACTAAAAGGTTTTGGTGCTACACCTTTGCTGCTTTGTTTTGCCCATTCAGTTTTAAAAAGTCAAGAATGACAGAAAGGAAATGGGTTCTTAGGCATGTGGATTTGGGGAGGGGGGGAAGTGCAGGTGGTTTAGATTGATTATATTTCATCAAATCATCTTTATTGACCTGTTGGAGGAATGCCTGCATTTTGTCATATTCCTTCTAACCAGCTTAAACTTTGTGTCACAGGAGCATTTATCTTTTCTCCTGATGAAATGTTGATCAATGCCCTTTGAGGCTAATTAATGAATGCCATCATCATGAACCTCTGGTAGCTGATGCAGTTGTAAATGTGTCTTCGAGTGAATTATGCTATAGGGTCATATAATGTGTTCTTATACCAGAATAAGTAAGTTCTGATGTTCAGAGGTGTTACCCAGTACATTTGGGTTTCCCTTTTTATCATCTGCAGTCCACCATAAAAATTATTTTTGTGGTTGTTTCCAGACTCTGTTGGAATAAAATTTTGCTATTTGATTCTCTTACTATATTTTTTTAGCTCTTTCAACTGTATCTACTATTCTGGTAGAGTACTGGTATTAGCTCTTATTTCTAGTATTTAAGGCTTTCATGGACTGCTTTGCTCTTGTACACATATGGAAGGTACATCCATCTCCAGCAAAGCTTGTTGCCTGTTTCTTCTGTGTTCAGTGCCAGGAAGCTGGGGATAGTATCTTATAATCACAGAATCAGACTGGTAGGGGTTGGAAGAGACCTCTGGAGGTATCTAGTCCAACCCCCCTGCCAAAGCAGGTTCACCCAGGGCAGGTGGCACAGGAATGTGTTCGGGCAGGTTCTGAAACTCTCCAGAGAAGGAGACCACAACCTCTCTGGGCAGCCTGTTCCAGGCTCTGTCACCCTCACAGGAAATAATTTTTTCCTGCTGTTGGGGTGGAACCTCCTGTGTTCCAGTTTGTGCCTGTTGCCCCTTGTCCTGTTGCTGGCACCATTGAAAAGAGTCTGGCCCCATCCTCTTGATACCCACCCTTCAGATATTGATAAGATCCACTCTCCTCTGTCACCAGGACACCCACCTCATTCAGCAGCGGGCCCACACTTTTCCCTAGTCTTCCTTCTCCTACTGATGTGCTTCAAGAAACCCTTGTTGTTGACTCCCTTGCCAGATTTAATTCCAAGTGGGCCTTAGCCTTCCAGCATGCCCTGACAAGGTTCCTGTATTCCTCTCAAGTGGCCAGTCCCTTTCGCCACAATCTGTAAAGTTCCTTCTTCCATTTGATTTTTTTTCCAGAAGCTCCTTGCTCTTCCTTGTAGGTCTCCTGCCTCCTTTGCTTGATTTCTTACTCATAGGGATGCACTGGTCTTGAGCTTGGAGGAAGTGGTGCTTGACTACTAACCAGCTCCCCAGGGCCTCGTTACCTTCTAGAGACCTAACCCATGAAATTTCTCTACTCAGGTCCTTGAAGAGGCCAGAATTAGCTCTTCTGAAGTCCAGTGCTGTAATCCTACTTATTGCCCTGCTTCTTCCACATAGGATTCTGAACTCCACCATCTCATGATCACTGCAGCCAAGGCTGCCCCAGTCTTCACATCCCCAGCCAGCCCTTCTTTGTTCATTAGTGCAAGGTCCAGCAGCACACCTCTCCTCATTGGCTCCTCTACCATCTATGTCAGACTGGTATCATTGATGCTCTGCAGGAACCTCCTGTGCTGTGGAGCCTTTCCAGCAAATACCAGGGTGGTTGAAGTCCCCCATGAGAACCAAGGCCTGTGATTGTGAGGCTACTTCTAGCTGTCTGTAGAAGGCATTGTTGACTTCCTCTTCCTTATCAGGTGGTGTGCAACAAACATCCACAACATTGTTCCTCATGCTGGCCTGCCCCTTAATTCTTACCCATGAGCTCTCAACTCATTCTTTGTCCCCACCTAGGCAGAGCTCCATAGATTCCAGTTGAAGAGTGACTCCACCACCTTGCCTTGCTGGTCTGTCTTCCTAAAAAGTATGTAGCCATCCACAACAGCATTCCAAGCACGTGAGCCATCCTGCAGGTCTCTACAATTGCAGTGAGATCATGGCCCTGTGACTGCACCCAGATCTCTGCTTCTTCCTGTTTATTGCCCCTGCTGTGTGTGTTGGTGTTCAGATGTTTCAGAGAAGTGATCAAGCATTCAGGTTTCATCCCTGGGGGACTCTCTGCTGTACCTCAGGTTTCCCTGGCTCCAGGAACCCTGAACTGACTGCTGCTGCTGCATTCCTTGCTAACAGGTCTGTTGTAGCTATCAGAGTGTTGCTTATCGTAACTCTTTTTCTCAAAGCCACCTGCTTCAGTTTTGACTCATAGTTGTCTGGAAAGCAGTTGTGGTAGAGATGTGGTACTGTAGGGTCATGGGTTAGAGTCAGGGCTGGCTGCTAGACATGAAACAGATCCCCTCTGTTCCCCAAAGGGGAAGAGAAGGGGAATAAGTGAGAGAGACCTATGGATTAAAAAACTGGAACAGCTTTAATGAGGGTAATGGTGGTAAAATGGAATATATACAAATATATATAAAAGCAGTATTGAACCCAAGCTGCTTGATGGCAATTATGTCACTGTTGCCACTGATGCTGTGGAGCAGGCACTGGGGAGGTCCCAGGCTGGGCTCAGCAGCAGACAGGAATGGGATTCAGGAGCTGGATTCTGCAACTGGATTCAGGAACACACAGACTGGGATTGAAGGCAGAATGGACGGAGTCCTCCTCAGATGTCAATCTTTGAAGAAGAGACTTGACCCTTGTGATCCCTCAGCTTTATACTGAATATGATGTACACACTCCTTGCAGTGTGGCCTTTCATTTTCTGCTCCCTCCCCAGCCCTGATTTAGCAGTGACCTTGGTCTGCACACCCCAACCCTTGGTAGTGACTCTACACATGGAGCATTGTCACTGCTGGAAGCAGAGACTCTGTGAAAATCTGCTGTTAACCTCAGAAAGTGCCATTACTGAGAAGAGACCGAGCTGAGAAGTACAATCACTGACCAGGATGAGTTCTGTTCTAGCTCAAACCAGGCCATGTGGGTTGTAGAGGAGCTTGAGCAGTGTAGTGGGAGGTGAACTGGGCTCCTGTCACTTGTGATGTGCTCTCTTGGTGCTGTGTAATCACTCAGCCCAGTGTGTTTGGAGTTCCTCTGGTGCTTCCTCACTGCAGTGTGAATGCACCTACATGCTCAGCACTGGTACCAGTGACCGATTTGGGGTATTTTTAGAACAGAGGGCTGACTGTTTTTGAAGACTTGACCATGTAAGGTTGCTGAGATCATATTGGAAGCAAGAACTCCTGCCTTGTTAGTAGTGTTAAGAGTGATCTTGGAGTTTTTCAATTTTGGGTGTTGCTGTTAACAGGTTCAGTAATATGAACATAGTAATGACCATCTGAATAGCAAATAATGTTAAACCAATCTTTACTCTAAGTAGCATATTGACTCTCAGCTCATGGGCTATGGTCCAAGGTGTGTGAACTGGGAAGTTAAAAATAGATCAGAGAACTTTTTTCCAAGCTTTTAACTGTCTCTGTGCTGGCATCTGAGGATGTCCCCAATGTCATCTTAAATATAATTCCTGTTAATACCAAGCACTGGGATGTCCCACTTTGTTCTCTCATCTTGTTCCACAGTTGTATGTAATCGTTTCTTGTACAAGAGAACTACTCACCCTATTGAAAATGTAGTATGAGATTTCTTCTGTTTTCAGATCCTGCAAAACCAGCTTTATTTTAAAGAACCAGTAAAAGCTGTTAAATGTTTAATTCACACTCCTTGTAAACCATTAGTATGAGGAGTCAGAGTTTTTTCACTTCATTCTGAAACACTTTCCTGGAAGTGCTGCTTTTCATTGTGAAAGAGGACTTGTACTACATTTGTAACTTAATGAATAGCTGGGGAAAAAGCTGAATACTCAAAGATTTAAAATCATTCTCAACACTTGCCATTTGCACTGCTTTTGTAGTTCATGTTTGGGAGCTGACAAGTACAAGTTTGCTTTTCTATCTCTGGCAGATTGTGACTGGAAGAATGTCTTTTCCACCTCATTTGAATCGCCCTCCTATGGGAATCCCAACGCTTCCCCCCGGGATCCCACCTCCACAATTTCCTGGCTTTCCACCACCTGTACCTCCTGGTAAGTTATGTGAATATGTGGAAGTGTTGTAGAAATAAATTTCCTTTTATTATTCTGAATTGTATTATTGACAGAACTTACTGGCTCTTAATGTATTTTGATACCTTGCAATTGAGTTTCTTGTTTACTCACAGATCTTGTCATGTGAGCAAGCTCCTTTTGGTCTACCAAAAGCTGCTTGCTTCTGGCCAGAAATCAAATCATTAGAGGCTTTGTTTTGGACTGTTTTTCAGGACTGGAGCTAGGTGGTGATTTTTGTTCATGTTAGGTATTGTAAAAGCCATTGTTTTGACGGTAGACTATGACTTTAAATTTATTTTAGATAAGCCATTGTAACAGCCTTTGGAAATGCTTGGATACACTGAGTATGTGTGGTGTGAAAATATAGGACTAACTTCCAGCAGAGGCCCAACTTCTTGCATTGTTTTTCTCCACTTTTTTATAAGTTTCACTTCCTTTTATTCTGCTTCACGCACATCTTGACACTTACTGTTACATTCCTCATGCCTTCTAATCTTCCTAAAATTAATCCAGCCTTCTTACTCTGATCTTCTGTAAGATCAGCCTCTTTTTTTGCATTGAGACTTTAATTAGTTTGTCTGGAACCATTTTCTTTCTGTACATTGCCAACATAGAAGACAGTGACTGGAGACAGGAGACCACAGAGTGAGTGGGAGGGAGGAATACAGCAGAGAATTACTCCTCTAAAGTTCATCCCAAGGGCTGCAGAAAATACCTCCTGTCTGTGTGGTCTTAAGCTGTGTTGTGCACAAGTGTTTTGTAGACAGTGAAGACATTTAAAAACCAGATGGCTGAACTCAGGAATGGTTTGTGCACATCCATTTATCAGGCTAACCCTTACTTCTTTTAATTTTTCTAACTTTTTCTCCTGAGATCTATGAGATGTTATCTGTTTTCTGCTGAAGGCAGAGCTCTTGATGAGGTAGCATTCTGCCATCAAAAATGCCAAGTTAAATTTTAAACCCATATCTCTTATCCTTACTAACTCCAGTTTATATATACTAGCATGAAAAATACCAGCTACTTTTAAAAATAACTTTCTGAGTAGTATTTTAAAATGTCTGATAAAAGTTTCCTCTCTGAACATTTGCTGCTTAACATGTGTGACAAAGATCTTTGTGTTCCCTTGCTGTGTTTGGCTTTTAATGTAAATAGCCTTGTTTCAATATTAGTAATCCAAACAGTACCTAGAGTGAAGGAGCCTGGTATTAGGAGAGAATTAAATTTTTCTCTGCACACTAGAAAAATGATTGCTTACCTGTGCAGATAACACATTCTGGTGTGTAGAGATGGATCTACAGGATCTGTAGGATAATGGATCTCTCATTTCTTAGCACAAATCTATCAATAGAATTGGAAATGCCAACAAATGAAAGACTACTCTAAAGTTTTTCCATATGTAAGTTCACAATTTTAGTGGCTTACAATATTATCTTGGGTCAAAATGTCATGTTCTAGTTATTCTACTCTGCCTATAATTTATTGGAAAGTTTCAGCTAGAGCAGTTTGGTTGTGTAAGAGTGAACTTAGGAAGTGTCTGGCTTTGCTCAAACGTGGCTGTTAAAAATAAGTTGTAGCATTTCCATCTCCCAAGTGTGGGAGGTTTGATAAGGAGGTGATTCTGATAACCCTTGTGGTCTCTGAAGATTATTGAATACCATTAAGATAGAGCATATTATGGTTCATTTGTAAGAAATGCTGCAGTGGGTCAGACCAGCAGCCCATGTAGGGGACGTTGGAGTAAGTCCTCCATTTTTCTTTTATCTTTTTCTGGACCTGTCATTCATGAACTTTATAATATTTTTTGAACCTGCTGATACTGCCTACCTCCACAGTCACTTCTTGCACCACATTTGAGAAGTTCATTAGCTGCTGTGTAAAGTAGTAGTTTCTTATGTCTGTCTTTAAACTCATTGCTTACTTAGTGTCCCCTTCCTGCCCCACTTCTGATGTGGGAGTTGGGTGAGTTGTGTTTTGTGGTTTTGTACGCCTCAGTTGTGTTCCACACCTTGCAAACCTCCACACTTGAAGAGTCTCCAGAGCATAGAGTCCTTAGTAAAGCAGCTGCTTCAACACTTAAATCCTGTAGTTGCTTTTCTCTATGGCTGTATGGTGTTCTTGGGTTGCAGAGACCAGGACCTGTTGGAGGGGAACCAGAGGAGGGCTACAAAGATGATCAGAGGACTGGAACACCTCTCCCACAAAGATAGGCTGGGAGTTGGGGTTATTCAGTCTAGAGAAGAGAAGGTTCTGGGGAGACCTTATTGTGGCCTTCCAGATCTGAAGGGGGCCTACATGAAAGCTGGGAAAGGACCTTTTACAAGGGCTTGTAGTGATAGGAAAAGGTGTAATGGGTTCAGACTGGAAGAGGGTAGGTTTAGATTAGGAATTAGGAGGAAATTCTTCATTCTGAGGGTGGTGAGACACTGGCACAGGTTGCCCAGGAGAGTTGTGGATGCTCCATCCCTGGAGGTGTCCAAGGCCAGGTTGGATGGGGCCTTGATCAACCTGGTCTAGTGGAAGGTGACCCTGCCCGTGGCAGGAGGGTTGGAACTAGATGATCTTTGAGGGCTCTTCCCACCCAGACCATTCTAGGATTCTCTATAAGGACCTCATCCCTAAGCTGTATGCAGAATCCATTGTGCTAGGAGGATTGAGCAAGACAGGAATGAGATTATTATCTGTAGGACTGTGCTGTGGTTTGAATGTGCTTTGAAAATAGATTTGTTTGTGACGACCAAAGTTGAAATGGTAACATGATAAAAGTGCCCAGGATGCACATGGTATGTTGGTGTACTCAGGCTATGCTTGAATGGCTTAAGAAATTACTGATAATTGGTGCTGGTGATTTATTTGACTGAAATTCACTGTCTAGCTTGGAAATCATGTCTGCAATCAGTTTGTTTGTATTCATCAGTACTCTCCACAGGGCAGACTAATATGAATGTCTTGTCTTTCTCAGGGACCCCTATGATTCCTGTACCCATGGGCATTATGGCTCCTGCTCCAACTGTAAGTGTTACAGTGGGATGGTGGCAGATGAAATGGTAGCAGAACAAGACGTAGAGTAAAACTTAGCAGATGCCAACAGTATTTTTGTTTTGCTCTGTTCCATCAGAATTCGTACTATGAAAGGAGAGGCTTCGCTTTAAATGCAAGTATTATGCAAACATTATGCTAATTTCTGACCTACACAAAGTTTGCCCTAATTTCTGGAGCTGTGAGCTGCAAAGGCGAAGCTCTTGCTGTTCTTGTAAGCTTTGCTTCTCTCAAAAACAACACGGGGTCCTTCTAGTTAGATCAGTTAGATTCCAGGTCTCTTGCTTTTGAGGTTGTTGTCCTCTTTGTTTGATTTGCTAATTTTTAGTTGGAAAAAAAGTTTATGATTTATAGGGCAGAAAAAAGTGCTTTTTAAAATAGAAAGTTTATTTCTTGGCTTTGAGGTGAGTTACCATTTCTATGATTCTCCCTAAGTGAAAATTCTGCAAAATACTGAGTGTTTTGATAGCTTGTATGATCTCTTACAGGTTACCATATGGTCATGGTAACCAGTGTATTTAAGACAAAGATGCTGGAACAAATGCATTATTCAGTTTTCTGATTAAAATAATTTTCATTAACAGTTCTAGAAGGGTGTTTTGAGAAGAGGGACTCAGGACATGTGTACCATTACAACCCAGGCTTTGGGCTGTGTATCAATTAAATAAAGCAGTAGAGTTCATTCAGTCTGTGAGAGCTCTGAGACCTGTCACGTGTCCCTTGAAGCCTTTGGAAGTCAGAGTTACTTTTCTATTTGCAGCTTGCTCCTTACACCACTAGGTAAGGTACTTCAACTTCCAGTGGCTCAGCTGTTGCAAATTAGCTCTTTGTAGAGGAAATAACACCTAATGTTATTATATGTTCACCTTGAGACCTTCCAGTAGCCATGTTCAGTTACACCTTTTTTTCTGTCCTTGCCAGAAAATGGCAGGTTTTCTTGTGTTGTGTCAAGTGTTAAAGCCTGAACCTCTTACTGGTGTCTCCTTTCATAATCCTGACTAAATTTACTTTTGAAATACATGTGCACCTCCAACTCTTTTGTCTTACAGATTTCACTTAAAAAACCCAACAACCCAACACTTTATTTTACACTCTCCCCTCCTTTTTCTAGGTACTAGTTCCTACCACTGTGTCTATGGTTGGGAAACATTTAGGAGTCAGAAAAGAACATCCTGGCTTAAAGAACAAAGAAAATGATGAAAACAGTGGTCCCACCACCACTGTTTTTGTAGGCAACATTTCTGAGAAGGCCTCGGACATGCTCATACGGCAGCTTCTAGCAGTAAGTACAATGGACTGCTTGTTAAATTTTATCCCTGGCTGGTGAATGAAGTAATGACCCACAAGCAGTGGATTAAAGCTGAAAACAGTCCTGCACGCTGGAATATCAGTCCACTTACACTTGAGTTTGAAGCCAGTCAGTGAAGAGCACAGCTTTTGTTAAGCTGTAGGTGCTGGTGAACATAGGCACATTTTATTTTTAGTAGTGTTTACCCTTTTTAAACATCATCCTTTACACAATTTTTTGTGTAAGTTAAGTTTTACAGGCTTGTTTGGTTAAGTTTTTGTAATGTTTTGAAAATAAACAATAAAATTTAACTTTATCTTTAATGCAGAAATGTGGCTTGGTTTTAAGTTGGAAGAGGGTACAAGGAGCATCTGGAAAACTTCAAGGTAATTGTACTTTTCCAAATCTCTAGGCAGACTCTTGTTTTTATTACCTGGCAGCTTTTCAAATGTCCAGCATGTTGCTATCCATAATACTTTTACATCTTAAGATGCTGTATGTGGTACTTGAGGGGGTTTTCCTGATGTAAAATTTCTCTTCCTTCCGTATCATCACATTGAACTCATTAATTTTTTTTTTCTTGTGACCTTTCTCTGGAGGGTACAGGAAACAATTTTGGTTACTATTTTTTGCTGTTAGTCTTTTCATATCATCCCTAGGTTGATTTTTTTTTTTTTCTTTCTTACGATCTAATTCAGTTTTCTCAACTTTCTTATATATCACACCCTGTTTATTTTGCTCTCATGAGGAGTTTTTCTCATTACAACTTTGTGTTGTGATGTATGTAGTTTGAAATACCCCTCCCTTTAGGTTAACAGTGAGCTCTTGGTTGACATCTTTGGTCTTCAGGCAGTTGCAAATCCACCTGAGACAGGACTTCATATAGCCTACATTCCTTAGTTGAGACAGGCATGTCAAAAGAGTTACAAACAGAACCATAGAATGGTTTGGGTTGGAAGGGACCTTTAAAGGTCACCTAGTTCCAACCCCTCTGCAGTGAGCAGGGACATCTGCAACTACATCAGGTTGCTCAGAGCTTCAGCCAGCCTGACCTTAAATGTTTCCAGGCATGGGACATCTACAATGTATGTATTGCTTTCACCTTAGTCACTGGGCTGTTAGTTACTAGGGCAGTGAATGATTTTTCTGACTTTTTATGATGCATAGTCCTGGTTTAAAAAAAAAAAAGTGCCTATGTTGCAAGTTTACTGATTCAAAACACTTTTTGGTTTTTTTACACAAAGTAAATTACCTGAATTTACACAAAGTAAATTCCTTTTCCCTTCAATCATTCATTTCAGCCTTTGGATTTTGTGAGTACAAAGAACCAGAATCCACGCTACGAGCACTGAGACTTCTCCATGACCTCCAGATTGGAGAGAAGAAGCTGCTAGTCAAAGTTGATGCAAAGACAAAGGCTCAGCTAGATGAATGGAAAGCAAAGAAAAAGGCTTCTAATGGGGTATGTATCTAATGTGTGACTTGCATGGTTTTGGCAGGAGGGCAATGCAACATACTTGCTAGATCAGACTGTGAGTGTCTCTTAGTTTCTATTCTTGTCTCTGCCTTTATTTCATTTTAGGATTTTGCCAGAATCACATTAATGAGTCTGAAGATATGTTGAAAGGCAGTGAAGTGTAAGCTCTTAATTCTTCAGCATTCAAGCTTACCTGTAAGCTACAGCTGAATATCTAGAATTTATTCCATAATTCATTTTAAAGGGTAGTAATATGTGCTGTACCTATATGATTCTGTTGCTTCTTTTTTGTTTAGAAACTCTTGGAATTATATAAACTCTAGAAATACAGACTCTGTCAAGAGTCTGTAAATCAGCTTTTTGAGGAAAATTGGAGTTTTTTTCCTCTCCACTGATGATCTTCTAGAACAAATTAATGAGGAGTAGTAGATGATTCAGCAGATGATGCAGTTATCAGACAGTGGGCAACTTACAAATGTTTAGTAGATGGGGAAGTTGGTTTTGTACCATTCCTTTCTAAAGTTGAGGATCTGTTCTGGAATAATTGCAGATAGCTGATATATTGGATTCTTGTTAGATACAAAGATAGTTAACTGACAAATTTGTATTAATGAATTTTATCTGCTCCTTTGCTAAAACAATATATTTCACATCACAACGAAGTTGTTTGGCTTGGTCTCTAACTGTTCTACAATTCTGCCTTAAGGTAGTACTTAAAACAGTTCTTTTCTTTAAAAAGAAAGTGAGAAAGAGGCTCTTGTTCAGAAAACTAAAAATACTAATCACATTGTAGCAGGTAAATTTTTAAAATTTCAGTTTGGAATTGTTTTTAAAGGTATGTAAAATACAATGGGAACACAGGTACTTGTAGTTCATTTTATTTAATCAGAACTAGAGGCATAAAGATGACTTGAAGTACTTGACACATGTTTTTGGACTGTATACCCAGTGTATGGGATTGAATGCAATGGCTCAGTAAAGCAGAGCACTAACTTCATGGGGTTTGAAAGAAGAAATGTACTACCTGTTAATGTTGGTAAGGGTTTATTTGACTCCCCCTTCCATTCCATACTTCCTTGATTCCTGCTGGCATCACCTGTAATACTTTTATTTCACAGCTATGATAAACAAGCTTAAAGTATCAGTGGATTTCTTGTACCTTTCTGTCATGAATTTTGTTTGCTGTGAGCTCCAGTGGGTTACAATCAATCCTGGGGGATTGATTGTAATAAAGCAGAGGATGCTGTTTGTGGCTTTGAAGTCAACAGAATGTGCAGATTCCCTTGAACTGTAGAGTGATATTACCTACAAATGGGGGTTTTTGTCTGTTTGTGGTGGTGCAAAGAAATGCTGTGAATTGCTGAGGAATATTGAGGAAACATATTGTAATCATACTGCTTGCAATTCCTTTCATACCATCGTTGGTGTGCTGGTGCCACTCAGATCCACAGGTTGCAACTTTTTTCTTTGATCTTTTTTATTAAGATACCCAAGGTGTACCCTACAACACAATCTCTTACAGAGACACACCAAGCAAACCTCTTTCTAAATAGCTCCTCTCCCTGATCACTACTTCTCCCTGGACCTCTTCAATTCCACTCCCTGTCACTGCCTTCTAGCTCTTTTCAGCCTGCTCCTCCTTGGCCTGGCAGCCTCTTCAGCTCCAACTGAATCCTCCCTTCCCCCTCATTCTTAGCTGCTGCTCCATCAGACCCTTCCCTCCCCCTCATTCCACCCACCACCTATCGCTTGACGGGATACCCAGCTGGATTCTCAGGTGAGATTCCATTTTTCTAAAGGATTCAGGGGGTCAAGAGGTGGGCTACCTTGCTCAGTGTGCAGGTCATTGCTCTACCCTTTCATGTAACACTTGGTGAAACCCCCTTCTTTGGCTGTGTTCCCTTTCTTCTACAAGGTGGAGAGGGGCAAAAAAATGAGGAACTACAAAGCAGTTGATCGACAATAATAAAACGTTTGCTGTGCGAGGAATGTGTTTCCCTAACAATGTCTCTTTAATATATAGTTCTCCTACTAGAAATTGCAGCTTGAAAGTTAGAGGTAGACATTTGTATTGCATGGCACGTAAGGTTTTGAGGAATTGGTGTTGAAATGGCTTGAAGTTCTGGAGGAGACAAGGCAGAAACCACTGACCAAGAGCTGGACTATAGTGGTTGCCTTTCTTCGAGTGCTTTCCCCTTTCCTGTCTGCAGCCTTAATCACCATTGATCTGTTCTGTTTTCTTACACAATCCTACACTTGCTCTCTGCAGCCATTCCACCTCTAAAATGTTGGGGTCTCTCTGATATTGCCAGTGTGGAAAGATTAGACTAAAATAATGCCATTAATAACTACATGGAGGTGGTTTGGTTTTTGTGGGGGTTTTTTGTTTGGTGTTTTTTAGGTTTGTGATTTGTTGTGTTGGTTGCTTTTGTTTTCTTTGGTTTGTTTGGCTGTTTTTTTTTTTTTCCAGTAAATGCTATAGGGGCATGAATGTGATGATCAAAGGTGGACTTCTGAAATAAGCTGAATATGCTTCTCAACTTGTTGATTCCTGTTACTTTGCCATTTTTCCTTAGAACTCCAGACCAGAGACGACAAATGATGACGACGAAGCACTGGATGAGGAAACAAAGAGAAGAGATCAAATAATTAAAGGGGCCATTGAAGTCTTAATACGAGAATATTCCAGCGAGCTCAATGCCCCCTCCCAGGAATCTGACTCTCACCCCAGGAAGAAGAAAAAGGAAAAGAAGGAGGACGTATGTGTTTTGATTTTGGACAAAACAGATTTTTTTTTCTTCAACTCACCTTTATATAATGGCCAAACCTTGTGCAAATACTTTAAACCTAAACTTCTGATGAGAAAACAAATCAACAAGCATTGATGTCAGCAGCAGTTTCATTTTTTTTTTAAGCTGAAAGCTAGTCAGTTATAGACACCATCCCTTCAGATGGTTTAGGCATCTAAACACCTAGACTTCTTGGAACAACAGGTTTGAATCTGGGCAGGATTGAAACGACCTTTTATCCCTCTGAAGGTGGAAATCCTGAATTTAGTGCAGTTTAATCTGCATGTGCATGTAGGGTTTTTCAGATGAGAACTTAATCAACTGTAACGAGTTCCTGCATACCGTCCATTTCCACCCAAAGATGCCAGGGCGCTTTTGTAATGGCAGGAATTTGCTCTGGTAGCTTTTGACAAAGTTCTTCTTCTCTCTGCTTCAAGTATGTGTTGTTGTGTGCCTTGATCCAACTGGTTGCAGCTGTCTCCCCAGATGTGGGAGCACTTCATTAGTTGTATATATTTATACCTTGCAAATCTTGGAGGGATCCTTCAGGGATGAAAGGCGTATTGTAATCTTCCTGCCTTCAAAAATCACTTTTACACGCATGTCTCAATTTGGCTGGATTTGATCAGCTGGTTTTCATATTTTGTATAATGCAAAAAAAGCCCTGTTAAGCAGGAATGATTGTTCTGGTTTAGACCTGCTTCTGTGGATGACCTTTTTATGGATTAAAACAAACTGGAGAAGGGGGAATAAGAATGAGCAAACTCAGACTTGGCTTTTCCAGCCAAGTTCCTAACCATGGGAAAACAGGCTTTCAACCTACCATTCTGCACCTAACATGAAAGAGGTTGGAAAATTGTTTGGCCAAGATTTTTATCCTCTTAAGTCTTCTGCAAAGTACCTATTCCAAGGCAATAATGCCTTTTCAAATGCTTAATGGAGTTTAAGTGTGGTGCAAGAAGCAACATCTTCCTCAGGGAGCAAGTGTAACTCCCCACAACGTTACTAGCCTTGGCTGACCTGAGGTGTAAGAGTGCTGAGCTGAGAACTTGTTTTTCTTTCCTCTCCCTCCCTTTGGGAGAAGATGCTGTCATGGATGAGAATTTACAAATGAGTCACTGTCTAATGCTGTCAGCTGTATTTTTTTTTTTGGTTACAAGCATTGTTACAATGTGTATTGTCCTGTGGGTACATATATACATATATATATGGCCATTAATAATGCCAGGTAGTTAAATGCTGTAAGAGACCACTGTAGTCTTGGCAGAGCTGGGTGCTGACTATGTCCCTGGGACAGAAGGATATTCTGCTAGCTCTGAATGATGTAAAATTTGGCCAATCTGAGCTAGTCAAGTAGACAAATAAGCTCTTTTTAAATACATGGCACTTACAGGTTGAATTTACACCTTATCATCCTTCCCATACTGGGAAGGAGGAAAAAAACCTCTCAAGTTGCCGTCTTTGGCCTGTGTGGATAGAGGTGGGAGTGAAGAGATGGTCCTAGCTCATTGCTCTCCTCTCCTTAAAAGAGAGGGGAGAGGAGAACTGTGGAGGGTGGGGGGAAAGGGAAGGTGAACGCAGATATATGGTTGGGGGTGGGGGGGCGTGGGGAAACTCACCAGCTTTGGGGCTGTTGTCCCCTGCAGAGCTTGGTGGGAAGAAGACTCCAGCTGGTGTTAGCAGCAGAGTCTGTTAGTTCTTCTGGGTGGAGGCATGACTGATGTGGGGGAGTTGAAAATGTGTGCGGGGAGCGGAGAGTGAGTGGAATCTGGTTTTCAATTTGAAGCACGGGGGAACCTCGCTAATTCGCACTAACTATTAGTTGTTAGGTGCAAGCTACCAAATTTTGCGAATTAGCGAGTAAATAAGATCGAGACTTGCCCACTGCAAATATACTGATTGTTTCTATTGGCAAGAGTAGCTTAGTCTTGTTTCTGATGCTGCCAGAGCGTGCTCATATCCTGCAGTACATGTGCAATTGAGTGAAGTCTTCCTAATCCGAGACCTCACGACCTACTTTAAGTAGTTGAGAGAAGGGAGAATTAGCGAGGTTCTTCTGTAACTTTGTTGAATCAAAGAAATGAGATCGCAGCAATACAATACTGCCTTATAGTACAAACATACAAAACATTGTTTTTTCAGAGTAGTGTGCAATCTATTTTTAAAAAAAAAAATCTCCGTGGATTTTTCCGCAGATTTTCCGCAGATTTCCAGTGGCCCCACTGATACCTTATCCACTCATCACCAAGGTTCGTTTACATTGTAGGCTTTGACAATGACTATGTTTACTGCTAGTTGCCAGATTTGTGACTCTTGTCCATCTGATTTTTTTATTTTTGTTTTTTTTTCACTCATTAACATCAGACTGTCAGGTTTGGTACTGCAGAAGGACTTTATTTATCTCTTGCAAGACTGGTTGAAAACTTCTAACCTTCAGCTTTTCTCTTGTTCTCCTGTGTCTGTACAGATGGCTCTTAATGCTTTTCCTCATGTCCCCCTTGTTTTTTAGGAGGATATAAATGCTATAGAAATGGAGGAAGACAAAAGAGACCTGATATCAAGAGAGATCAGTAAATTCAGAGACACACACAAGGTAGTATTCTTGTTTTTGCACTTGATACAAATTAGGCTTTTTCAAAATCCAAAAAACCACTATTATAAAATTTAGCAGTACATTGCAATATCACTTAAAATGATGTTTATATTAGGTTTAAGATACATATAGTTCTTTACAAGTCGAAAAAAAAAGACAACTACCACGTTAAAGTGGCCCTTGACATCTTTATGCTAAGACTTTGAATGCTACTGAGTATTTTGCAGTCTTCTCACTTTAACCTGAATAGAGGCAACTTAAGTTTCTACACATACATTAAGTCAAGCTATTTATAACTAAAGGCTAAACGGGGCTGCAGTATAAGACATACACTTGAGTGTGTTTCTGTAGGTAGATTTGTAACATAATCCGAGATTTTGTGAAGAGTTGAAATTTGAATTAAATTTTAAGTCTTTTATTTTATTAGTTCTAAGTTAAGAGTGGGGGAAGATTAAAACTAGGTCAGTGGTTACCAGACTTACCAAACTTTAGATGCATGGAAGAACTGTAAATTCCCATAAAGCTAATCTATTCATTGACCCCCACCATTATGATAGAGATCATATGGTGACTAATGCAAGATGAAACTCACAGCTTGGAAAGTAACATGGAATAGGATGTAAGTATGAGCTTCTGTTTTTTTTATACTTATGGATGCCCCCTCAGAAAAATATGCAAAGGGGTAACTGGCTTGGAAATGTCTGTGCACATCGAGTCCCACCTCAGGGTTACCACTTACAGAAGTTTCCACTAATGCTAGTGCATCTGTGAATGTTTCTGCTTCGGAAAATGATACTTGTGGATAGTAAAGCACAACTATGCATGTAATGGTCTTATTTTAATGTGTAGCTTCAAGTCGGTATTATTTTTTCCCCAAACAAGGCTGGGATGGTCCTTGCCCTAGGGAAGTAGCAGGCTCCTCTTTTGAGCACACACTTTTCCTTTAAAATACCCCCAAATCAAGGTTAAAGAAAACGTTGAGGAGGTGCAGCAAGGTGAAGTATGCCCACGTTGTCCAGCTTTAGCACACGCAGTCACTGGGGATGGTACCATGTTTTCACGCAACTATATCGATGTCAAAGTGACTACACGTTGTTGTATGCACACGTATTCAGTTTTTTCTCTTGACTGAAGTTGTTGGAGATAAAAGCCTGGGGAAAAAATTCTAGAAGAAATCACCTGAAGAAGCTCAGCAATTGAACGTGAAACTGGTCAGTGGTGAAACTTCAGTAGAGTTGTGTTCAATTCCGAGCCCCAAGTCATCACTGGTACTAAGATGCAAAAAAGTACTATGTTTCTTTTAAAAACAACAAAAAAAGCAAACAACAAAGAAACCCAAACAAAAACCATGCTTCATTGTTTGAGAAGCTGTCAGGCATTTTACTGCCTTCAATCTGTACTATTGGGGGGTCTATTTTGGGTTTCTTAACATTAAAAATCAATGGAAAGTAGTTATTTTGTATATTGGATATGATTAAAAGGGGCTGTTGAGTCTTTAGCAGCTGGCTAGTGAGCACAGTGAACCTTTGCATGTTTTTGGTATGAGTTTATAAAACAATAACCACAGACTGTCAGGGTATCAGCATTGCAGGGGGCGTCCATTTACAGCACGGACGAGTCTGAAGAGAGTTCAAGGTAAGATTTATAATTCTTCTACCTGTTCATTTCTGTTCATTACTTCAATTTATCTGATACCGTTCCCATCCCATTACCCTTTCAGATCCTCTTATTTAGGCTAATACAAGTTGGTGAGGTCAGATTTTGATTACACAATAGGCCAATTTATTTTTTTCAATTGGGTTTTAAGAAAGCGGACCTACAAAATGGATTTTAATACACCAGGACTTGTGTGTGTATATTCACACTTGTTTGAATAGATTTTAGAAATAATTTTTAAAAAGAAACTCACTCTCTTGAGAATTCTCACCACGAGCAAAGTCTTTGAGAGTGGCAAAAAAGCAGGAGTTCAACCAAAGATATTTCTATTGGAACATCTAAGATAACCTGTAAGTATCAACCACTTCAGTATGTAAACTTTTCTTTAAAAGTATATGAAATTTGAGGTAAGTTGGATTTTCAGAAGTTGACAGCCTAGTTTAACATCTGACAGGTTTAACCCTGTAAAGCTGCTGTAAAACACAGTCCTTTAGAAATTGGTTTTCAGCTCAGTGTATATTGTAGAATCTTAAGTTTTGGTTTTTTTCATATCAGTTTTCTACCAATTCCTACCATTTTTAGTCCCTTTTTCCTTTTGTGATTTCAATGTATCCAACATTGGTTTGCCTGTATTGTGCTATCAATGCAGTGTAGTTTCACTGGATACATTAATCACTAGTGAATTAGCTTTATTTCTGTAATCCTTTGTCGGTTCTCTGGTCCCTGTGCCTATGGCAGAAGAACACACACCAGGTAAGATTGCTTTTTAAAGTTGTCTTACATGCTTTGTTTAAAAGAAAAGAAAAAGCAAAACAAAACCAAAAACCAAACCAGAGAAAATGCTATTTTATTGTTCCAGTTTTTAATTTCATTGCAGTGGTGGTAAACGTGGAGCCAAAGGGGATAAACCTGTTTATTCTGCTCAATATTTGTTCAAAAAAAGTGGTGTTCTGGCATCCGTCAGGTTGAAATTTGGTATATTTGGTTGTTATTTGGTATATTTGTGAACCGTGTACTTGCTCTTCCTCCCAGAAACATAGCTTATAGGCAAGGTTAATCCAGTGTTGGCGGCCCATGTCCTAGCACAGCATCTGTAAGTTAACACATAACAATTGCTTCCAAGGATGGATTTATCTATCATTCTGTTGATGTATTTTCTATTGTCTTATAGGAATTCTGGTCATAGGAATTGTTTCTAATTGAAAAAAAAACCAAACAAAAAAAAGTGGCAATTTTGTACAATTTTTAGTAGAACTGTAGCAGGTAACCCTTTAGTTTCTGTGTTTCAAAAGAGCTATTTCCAACCTTTTTTTAACTCTCTCCATCTTGCAGTGGTGGAAGTTAAGGATTCCATTCTGCAGAGTCCAGTTCTTACCAATGAACTGTTAGAACTTGTGTAGGGAGGGAAAAGGGGAAAGGTTGCAGCTCTCTTCACTGTTTAACCACATGCACCACGTGTAAGTGGATCCATTTCTTTACCCAAGTTTCCATAGAGGACGGCTTTGGTCTGCCAAGGCTTTTGGGGGAACTACTCCCTGTCCCAGAAAGCATTCCACTGAAATATAACTTCCTAGTTGAATAGAATTAATTTTATCAGCTAGGAGTTCACTTTGCTTGTACCCCAGTGACTTATAGGGCCAATGGGATTTGTGGCCCACCCGAGTGGTGACTGGCAGTGCACTGTGTACGTGCAGTCGAGTTAGCTTGCAATGCGAGGCCAGCCCTACTCTGCTAAGGTTGGAGATTGCTGGTCTGTGTAGATCTATGCTTTTGCACGAAACTTAGTCTTGTGATTGCTGCATTTTGATTTCATACTTATGAGTTCCAAAAACTACCCACCAGACCCTCTTTTAATATTTTAAAATCGGTGGCGGTTTTGGTTATTTCCATGACCAGCCTTGTGTGTTGCGCCGGGAACGTCCAGCCCCTATAACTGCAGAATTAACTATGGAAGTTCTCTTGTTGGTTTTTAGAAACTGGAGGAGGAAAAAGGCAAAAAGGAGAAAGAAAGACAGGAAATTGAAAAAGAACGCAGAGAAAGAGAAAGGGAACGGGAGCGTGAACGAGAAAGGAGGGAGCGTGAAAGAGAGAGGGAGCGTGAACGAGAGAAGGAGAAGGAACGGGAGCGAGAACGGGAGCGGGATAGGGACCGGGACCGGCCCAAGGACCGGGACAGAGACCGCGAACGAGACCGGGACCGCGACAGAGATCGGGAGAGGAGTTCAGACCGCAAGGACCGCAGCAGGTCGAGGTGAGCACGCCTGAGTTGCCTTTCCCTTCACTTCTCTCTAGCGCTGTTTGCCAAGTGTGTCTAGTTCAGCAGATGTCAAAAGAGAGTGGTTGGTCCTTTTGGAAGATTGGAGTGAAAAGGGGAAATCAGGATTTTAGAAAATGTTTTATATACACAAATTGAAAGAATACTTGATGCCTTCCACAACACAGGAATATTAGGACTGCAGTAAGCAGCCACCCAAACATGACTTAAGCATACTGGGTTTATCCCAAATCGTCCTATGAGCACAGACTGGGAGAGTTGGGGTTGTTCAGTCTGGAGAAGAGAAGGCTCTGAGGGGACCTTATTGTGGCCTTCCAGGATCTGAAGGGGGCCTACAAGAAAGCTGGAGAGGGACTTTTTAGGATGTTGGGTGGTGGTAGGACTCGGGGGAATGGATCAAAACTAGAAGTGGGTAGATTCAGATTAGACATTAGGAAGAAGTTCTTTCCCATGAGGATGGTGAGACACTGGCACAGGTTGCCCAGAGAGGTGGTGAAAGCCCCATTCCTGGAAGTTTTTAAGGCCAGGCTGGATGAGGCTGTGAGCAACTTGATCTAGTGGGAGGTGTTCCTGCCCATGGCAGGGGGGTTGGAACTAGATGATCTTTAAGGTCTCTTCCACCCTGACAAATCTATGATTCTATGATTTTTTCATGGGTAGCTTTATTCCTACTTGAAATTCTCTTATGTCTATGGTATCTTTTAGCTTAAGTAGGTTTTAGCTTTTCCTTTGTTATGTTGTTTTGGTTTTGTTTTCAGCTTGTTGGTTTTGGTTTGTTTGGGTTTTTTTAATAAAAGCCAGAGTATTCCTCTTTCAGTCTTAAGTGATGTCTAATAATGTCAGGCTCTACATGCTGCTTTTTCTGTCTTCACCATAAAAAAAAAATAGCTGTTTCACTTGAAATTGTCTTGTCAGTAAGGTTCAAGTTGGCTGGAAGCCATGTAAACATGAAGGATTTATTAAGCACATCCTTTATTTGTGGAGTTTTTAGCTGTCATTTATGGAGAAGTACTAACACAGGCTGATAAGAATTGTCAAGTGCTCATGCCTAGTGTCTGTAGACACCACTATTTCATGGCTAGTGCTCAAACCAGGGGTTTTGCATATGTTAAAGTATTGATTTATGCCCATGAAGAAGAATAGCTTGCAAGGTGCTATAAATATTACATCATGCACTTGAAATTAAATTGTTTTGAGAAGAGAAGGCTCCAGGGGGACCTTTTAGTGACCTTCCAGTATCTGAAGGGGGCTACGTAAAGACAGAGGAAGGTCTATTCAAAAGGGTTTGTAATGATAGGACCAGGAGTAATGGTTTTAAGCTAGGAAAGGAGGGATTTAGACTGGATATTAGAAAAAAGTTCTTTAACGTGAGGGTGATAGATCAGTGGAATGGGCTGCCCAGAGAGGTGGTGGAGGCCCCATCCCTGGAGTCCTTCAAGGTCAGGCTTGATGGGGCTCTGAGCAACCTGACCTAGGTAGACGTGTCTCTGCTTATCACAGGGGGGTTGGACCAGATGACATCTAGAGGTCCAACCTCCTAAAACATTCTCTGATTCTATGATTGAGTGGAGAGGAAGGATCTGTACTTCATTTTGGACTTTTTCCTTCCTTCAGAGAAAAAAGCAGAGACAGGGAACGAGAAAGAGAACGGGAACGGGAGCGAGAACGAGAACGCGAGAGGGAAAGGGAGCGGGAGCGAGAGCGGGAACGGGAGCGGGAGAAAGACAAGAAGAGAGACCGAGAAGAAGATGAAGAAGACGCCTACGAGCGGCGGAAACTAGAGAGGAAGCTGCGGGAAAAGGAAGCTGCTTATCAAGAGGTAGGTTGGGATTCTTAAGGTTCCTTAAGGGGGAAAAAAAAAGTTTGAGGGGTGATAATAAGTCTTCTACTATAAAATACGTCATTCCTTCTCCCTCTCCTTTTCCAAAATACATTTTGACTACATCCCTGGAGTCCTTCAAGGTCAGGCTTGATGAGGCTCTGAGCAGCCTGCCCTAGGTAGAGATGCCCCTACTTGTGTAGGGAGGTTGGACCAGATAACATCTAGAGGTCCCTTCCAGCCTAAAACATTCTATGAATCAGGACAGAATATGTAAGTCACTGTCAGAACAACTTTAGGCTTCTTATACTGGCATTGTGCATTATAAATTAATAATTTGCTCAATTTTGATGCAGCTGGTTTTAAGCAATAATCCAAATGAACTTCAAAGCAGTAGCACTGCTCTTAATGTTCTTGTGTTTTCTCTTCTGTTGTAGCGTCTGAAAAACTGGGAGATCAGAGAACGGAAGAAAAGTCGAGAATATGAAAAAGAGGCTGAAAGGGAAGAAGAAAGAAGAAGGGAAATGGTGAGGCTTGGAGTTCTACTTGTGATTTATTTTATTTTCCCCCCTTGTTCTTTGGATCCCATTTAAAATGGAACATTCTACTGCTATCTTTATGGCTAGTGATAGAGATCTGGTTTTGTATAAACACCATGTGTGTATAAGGAACAAAGACAAGGAGTCAATAGACTTGAAACAGAAGATGGACTAGGGGGAATGGATCAAAACTAGAGGTGGGGAGATTCAGATGAGACATTAGGAAGAAGTTCTTGCCCAGGAGGGTGGGGAGACACTGGCACAGGTTGCCCAGAGAGGTGCTGGAAGCCCCATCCCTGGACATTTTGAAGGCCAGGCTGGCTGGGGCTGTGAGCAACGTGATCTAGTGGGAGGTGTCCCTGCCCATGACTAGATGATCTTTAAGGTCCCTTCCGACCCTGACAATTCTATGATTCTATGTCTAATAAGTGGGAGTACTATTTAGAGCCTGGAAATTAAAGCTTAGTGCCTTGGTCTTGTGAAGGCAAAAGAATGAGAAGTAGGCAGCTGCAAAATGCTGTGGTTTGATCATCAGGCACTGTTAGATCTGTAGCCTGTATTTGTGTCAGACTTGTTGCAAAACCTCCTATATGTTCTGTGTCATGCAGGTGGAACTAGACCAGTCTTTTTACTTCCAATCTACACGTGTGCCTGAACCTACTTTAATAGAATATTCTATAATATATCTAAGCACTTAATAAATGTCTGTCTTTGGTTCATTAATTGTGAAATTATCACAGTTATCAATGTAACACTTGGAAGTTTTGTGCAAAAAGGCCCCTCTGGAAGACAGATACTTCTGTAATCTCAGTTTTGTGCTAAACTGTAATGAAGTTATTCTAATTTATGGTGGTGTTATTTCACTTCATAATTCCCCTACAGAAGGAGAGAAGGTGTGAGAGAGTTCTAAGTAGGAGATGGATTGGGAATTGCTTCAAAGACACAGGAGAGGAAAAAAAAAAAAAAGAAAATTAGAAAATACATTGTTTTAGATGGAATCTAATTTTTCCCAAATGCTTGAGAGGGGAAAAAAATCTTTGAGAATGACTCAAGGATATTCTGTATTCCTGATCCTCCTGGATGCCGGCTGTAGGTGGCAGTTGTACAGAGCAGTGTTAAATTTTTGTGCTGAATTTTTGTGCTGAAATTCCAACCATAATCGTAACTTGCTTCTCAAAGTCATCAGCACAGAAACACCTTACTGTTGGTTTAAAGATATTGCTTAGATACAAGTTAGAACATCCTAATTTATACTCTTAAAGAACCTGCTTTAATTTTTTCTCTTTTTTTTTTTTT
>VYZX01028764.1:353119-381544 GCA_013401335.1 Brachypteracias leptosomus | reverse complement strand
TTTTTTTTTTTTTTTTCCCCTCCATTTTATCAGGGCAGGGGGGAATATCTCCTCACCCCTTCACCTTTAGGCCTGTGCATTAATAGAGTGCCATGTAGCTTGAATTAGTAACCCAGCAGGAGAGTGCTTATCCTAGAAGTATCCATTAAATTTGTTTCTGTGCATAACTAAATATTTATTTTTTGTAAAGCACAACTCTTGAAACAAACCAGTACTGATAAAGACCCTTAAGCTGCCCTGTTGAAGGATCCAACACCAGACCTGTGGATTTGAAGAACAGGAGGTTGGATCCTCCTATTCTGTGTTGTTAAACAACAAAAAAAAAGAGGGCAAGCTATATTTAAAATACCTTTGAAATGCTAATAACAGAACAGTAGTCCACAAATCAGAGGCATGATCCCAGTGGACCTACTGGATGTACTGTCTGCTACTGAACATATGATAGCAAGGTGACAGATCCCTGGAAGATGATGCAAATCCAAAACCTTCCCATTTTTTGTCTGGAAAACTCTGTATTTTTAGTTTGAAGCGTAGTAGATACAAAATTAACTTAGTAATAATATTGCTAAATTTTAAACTCTTTGAAAGTAAACCAGAAATCATTTTATAACATCATTTTATGTTTCAATTTCTTGCAGGCAAAAGAAGCCAAACGGTTAAAAGAATTTTTAGAAGATTATGATGATGACAGAGATGATCCAAAATACTACAGGTATGTCTGTATTGATTCCTAACAATAAAATCTTCACTGTTCATTTTAACACAGTTGGGGGGTTGGTTTGCTCATGGAGTTTATATTTAACTGATCATGTGGTGATATGAGAGTTTAAATTATTTCAGTGTCACTTGATAAGTGCCAGAGGGAAAAGGGGAACTCCTTCCTGCTAGTTGGGAATGCTTGGGAGTAGCTACTCCTTCCTATCATTGAACTTGTGGGTGAGGCAGAGCAGAGGTCAGTGTGGTACCAAAATAATGTGGTGGGGGTGGGAGAAGGGATCAAGTATGCCTCTAAAAATTAATTACAAGGAAGCTGTAAATTGTATGAAAACAAGGTTGTTAACTCTGTAAAGGATGGGGAAGATCCTTCAGTATGGGACTAACTGAAATTGTCATTGAACTAATTTAGCAGAACCAGTTCTTGTCAAGTAAAGACCTAACCAATTTCATTCTTTAAGGAGATTGGCAGTCTTGTTTCTCTTCACCTGTTTAATGGGGTGGGGTAAATTCTGCATAGTAGGGTTGGGAACTGGTATCTTAGATGATTCTGTTACAAAAATCAAGGGTAACAGATGCTCTTATGGATCTTATTTAGTGAAAGACACATCTATATCAGGTATTTCTGGTTTTCTGGTACGAGGTTCTCAGTAAAATGCTCTTTGAAGTACAAAATCCATATTTTTTGTAGGGGTAGTGCTCTTCAGAAGAGACTACGAGACAGGGAGAAAGAGATGGAAGCAGATGAACGGGATAGGAAGAGGGAAAAGGAAGAACTAGAAGAAATTCGACAGCGCCTTCTGGCAGAAGGACACCCAGACCCAGATGCAGAACTCCAGAGGGTAAGTAGCTGTTGGTCTGACAGGGAAAAAAATAAAAAGAACCCTTGGTATTCTGGTGGAATTGAGCAAAATCGTGTAAGAGATCTGATAGTTAATGTTTCCTCTGTTCACTTTTCCTTAAAAAGAATTCCAGATAAGCAATAAGAACACTGGAAACAAAAAATAACTTTCCAAGTCTGTTTGGATGGAGTTCAGAAACAAATTTGGATTAATCAGTATTTCAGATTAGAATGGCAGTAGTTGCATGTATTCTTAATTAATAGAGGCTTCTTTAGATTCTTTTCAGAGAGTGCTATCTTTGAAAAAGTTTCTATTTTGCTAATTGTCTGTTCATTGTAGATGGAGCAGGAGGCTGAGCGGCGTAGGCAGCCACAGATAAAACAGGAGCCAGAGTCTGAGGAGGAAGAGGAGGAAAAGGCAGAAAAAGAGGAGAAAAGAGAAGAGCCAGAGGAAGAGGAGGAGGAACCTGAACAAAAGCCCTGCCTTAAACCAACCTTACGACCCATCAGTTCGGCCCCATCTGTCTCTTCTGCTAGTGGAAATGCAACCCCCAACACACCTGGGGATGAATCCCCCTGTGGCATTATTATCCCTCATGAAAACTCACCTGATCAACAGCAGCCGGAGGAGCATCGGCCCAAAATAGGACTTAGTCTCAAATTGGGCAAGTTTCCATTTTATTTTCATGTTCCATATAGGATGAGAATGAAGGAAATGCCAAGCTGAGTAGCCACACTGTTTTCCAAATGTATTGTGTGTTTTTACATACTTATCTCAAGCCATTGTTATGCAGATGCTGTGCTTGATTTCTCCTATCCAGAAGATATGTTTTATAGATATCTCTTCTTCCAAAATCTGGAGGGGGGAAAAGGGAGGATGTTTTGGCATCTTCAAGGCTTGATTTTTTTTTAAGATCACCTTTCAGCCTTCTCATCTCCAGGCCAAAGAACCTCAGGTCTCTCAGCCTTTCCTTGTAAGAGAGATGTTCCACTTCCCTAATCATCTTTGTAGCCTTCTCTGGACTGTCTCCAGTAGTTCCCTGTCTCTTTTAAACTGGGGAGCCCAGAACTGGACACAGTAACTCCAGTTGTGGCCTCACCAGGGCAGAGTAGAGGGGATGGAGAACCTCCCTTGACCTGCTGCTCACACTCTTCATACACACTTAAGAAGGACCTTGTTTTTCAAAAATGTTGAACAAACTCTGAGATCTCTCCTGTCAATTTTATAACAGAGCTTGAGAGATTAAAACACTAATGCCAGGCATTCCCAGCCATGTATATAACATATACCAAATATTCCTCATGGAATGTGTCAAGAGCAAACCAGCTTCCCTGCAGTTTATGAATATGTTATTCTGTTTTGGGTTGCAGGTGCCTGCAATAGTCCTAATCAGCCCAATGCTGTAAAAAGGAAGAAGCTTGCTGTGGATAGTGTTTTCAATAAATTTGATGATGAAGACAGTGATGATGTGCCCCGGAAAAGGAAACTTGTGCCCCTGGATTATGGAGATGAAGATAAAAGCAATATCAAAGGCAGTGTCAATACAGAAGAAAAACGCAAACATATTAAGAGTCTCATTGAGAAGATTCCCACAGCAAAACCAGAGCTCTTTGCTTATCCTCTTGACTGGTCAATTGTGGATTCAGTAAGTTGATTTCTTTTAACCATTCACAAAAAAAAGTAGTTTTTTCCAAACAAGCCTTGGAATTTAATAGAAAAACCATGTTCCCTATCATCATCAAATGAAGTCAAACTTGAGTACTGTATTTCTTGTCCCTATAGAATTCTTATTCTGCTTATTTTTGTTTGGTCTCTACTGAATTGTTGCTACAAATTATTTATCAGTTTTATGGAGGGGGAAAAAAAGGTCCTGTGAAACCACATTTGAGTGTCTCTCAGAAATACCTGCAGATGCCAAATCGTTAAGGGGTGTCTCATTGATAGCCAAATGTATCTTCTGCTAAATAATTGTTTGGTGGTTCTAGCTGCCTGTCTGGCAGTATGGTTCCAAGACAGTGAAGTTTATGGGTTTTGGTGTTTTTCTTCCTTTTCCAGACACTAATGGAACGTCGAATTAGACCGTGGATCAACAAGAAAATAATAGAATATATTGGTGAAGAAGAAGCCACGCTAGTTGACTTTGTTTGTTCTAAGGTCAGTGTCTTCCACTTCCTTTGTGAGCTCTGGGCTTTGTTGCAGTGACCACAGTATCTATATTTGAGAGCAGGCACTTCTTAGCTTCTCTGTCATCTGTGATATTGGTCAGCAGAGCCAGCTGGTGTACCTGGAATCAACATGTACCCTGATGTTTTACAAGTTACCTCCTTTAATGCTTATTGACAGTATGGACACACTAGATGTTCTCTTTTATCTGTTAGATAAACATATGGAGCTGGATAAAGAAATGAGCAGTTATCAGTTAAACCAGCTGCTTTTGTTATTATTAGATTTCAGAGTTAATATCTCATTGGCCATTAACACTTTTAACTTAAAAATAGGATTTGTGTGAATTCAGGGGGGAAAAAAAAGCTAGCAGCTTTATTTTACATACATTTGTGCCTTGGCTAATACTGGGAACTAAAGAATTGCAAATACTTCTTGGCTGTGCAAAGCATTGAAAATCCCTGAGAAGTTGGTTTGTTGGGGTTTTTTATTTTGTTTGGGTTTTTTTTTTGTCCAAAGATGTTTATATGATTTACTTTGAATTTTCAGTCTAAAAACATTTGTTTGTTTCAGGTTATGGCTCACAGCTCCCCACAGAGCATACTGGATGATGTTGCCATGGTAAGCAGAAATTGTGTGACTGATCAACCTTCTACATTATACTGAAGCTAATAGTCAATTCTACAAAATAGTAGGAGTCCACAGCAGAAATATTTGGTGTTTATAGAATATGCATAGAAAACATGCATTAGATATGAAAGCTGTTTGAGACTTTGCAGTTACAGCATCTAGGTAGAAATTACTGATCCCTGTTCACAGCATGTCAGGATTCAGAAATGTGGACCAAAGATTCTGTCTCTAACAGTAGAGGTAAGAATCAACAATAACAGAACTTTGTCAGAAATACAAACTTCTATTCCTTCTCATTTATGTAACTAGATTTTTATAATTAGTGATTTAGTGGGTCTGTTCCTAATAATGAACAGAAAGTGATTTTTCTTTAGGAGAGTAAAAGCTCCTTTTTGCCTGGTGTGGGAAGAGAGATACTTTAGGAAATAATGCTGCTGTTTCACACCATGTTTTTGTACACTGAAAGGAGAATAAAACCCAATTGTTCACCCTCTTCCAATAAGGAAACTTGGGAGGCAAAGTTGGCAGGAGCCAGATCCACAGCTGAAGTTGTTCTTGGCCTGACTAGTAGGTGACCTGGGGAACATCCCGAGACATGTTGTGCATGCTAAAAATTCGTATGGATTCAAGAGAAGCCTGGATAATAAGGAAGAGAAATCCATTGAGAGATTACTTAATAAATATCCAAGGAAATTTCAAGCTGAAAATAAGTGTAGATGAGGAGAGAACCAAGGGAAAAATACCACACATATACGTCCTGTTTTTAACATTCTTCCCAAGCCACTTTTGGGGACTAGGATAATGATATTTTTATCTCTTACCACTCGACAGCTGCATTTTACAAGTAGAGCCTGGTCAAGTCAGGTGAGAAAGGCAGGACAGACAGACAAACTGACTGAAGTTCTATCCAGTGCCTCCCTTCAAAGGCTTAGCTTAGATTATATGACCTCCACTTTGTAACTCTGATGTGTCTAGAATTAGGCTCTGTTACTGGAATGCCTAAGCTAAAAAATAATCTATAAACTGTGTATTTCCTACAGGTACTAGATGAAGAAGCTGAAGTTTTCATAGTCAAAATGTGGAGGTTGTTGATATACGAGACAGAAGCAAAGAAGATTGGTCTAGTGAAATAAAGCACTCTCCTTGCTTCTAGGGTTCCATTTCAATTTTGGGCTTTTTTTTTTTTTTTCCCCATTGTTCAAAGACTTCGAATTTTCTCTGTTCTCAGAGACTTGAGACCTGTATTTTTTTATGTAGAAAATGTGAATTTTTTTTGTCCTCTGCTCTGAGGCCCCTTTAACCCTTCTCAGTTAGTTTTCCTGCATTGGTTCTCTTTCTGATTCACAAGGTACAATTACCGGTATGTTTTATAAGCTGCAGCTACTGTACACGCTCTCTGATCATTTTTTTTTGTTCCTCTGATTCTTGTAAATATTAAGGAAAAAAAAGCACCCCTGTTCTGCAAAACATTTGCACTTAATGTGGAACTGTATCAGTTATAGATGAAGGCAAATTATTTTACTGCAAACTTATCAGTACTTTGATTTTTTTTTTTTATTTTCCCTCTTTTTATTTAAGGAATAATCAGAATACAGTTCAAAAATAAGTGGCTTGAGCTGCTTTCACAGACCAGCTTTGTGTGTTCATTTGGTCCCCTCATCCAACTGTGGAAGAGAAGTTCCCTCAGACTTTTCATCCTGATTTGAACCAGCAGCAGTCTCAGTACTTTGGTGCCCATTTAAAATGATTAATGAAGCTGAGAACTTAATCTCTTGCAGATGCTTTGCTTCTTTCCTAGAAAGTGCAAATTGCAGGAAGATTTTTATTCTTTGCTCAGTTAAAACAAGAGCAGGACCTCAATTCAAGAAGTGCTATTTAATTTTTTTTTCTTTTTTTTTCTTTTTTTTTTTTAAACCTAAGATATGTTCTGCTCAATTTCATTTTAGCCCTTCCCTATTATCCCTTCTGTCTCCAAAATAATCAACTGGGTTTTTTTAAGGAAAAAAAAAAAAAAGAAAATTATTTTTTAAAACATTTTTTAGTCTTCTGGAAAAAAATACCTGTTTGGGTGTAACTGACCATAGCAGTTGAAAAAACCTAAACCATCAGTTTTTGAACAAAGCCGAAGTCTTGTTTTTATCCATACTGTTAAACAAGCCCCAACTTTTGTTTTCTACTGTAAGCAGTCTGTTGTCCACAAGAAGAGGGTGATATTTTCCTGCCTTGTTTGTATGGTTTTTTATAAATAGGCTGATAAATGATGAGATGTACTGTAAACTGCATTTTTTATCTCATACCTGGGTAAGAAGACAAACGGATAATGTGCAAGGAGCTGTTCTGACTGCAGGAGGACTGTGTTCCAGGGAGCAAACTGTCTCAAGAACATTTTTAATTTTTAAACACAATTCTTAATAGCAAACAAATTAAGTAAAAGGTGTTCCAGTATCTCTATATTGTATTTAACTGAAGGATACAGGTTGACCTGTTCAGAAAACGTAACTGTGACCTTGAGTTACTAGTTCTTTGTATCTGGAGAGGACACTTGAAAACACTGTTCTTAACAAACGGGATCGTGTAAAGGTTCCACCATGTAAATATTTCAGATATTAAAAATGTATATATTTGATTCAAGGGCTGACATTCTTTTGGAGTCTTGGGCAGCATGCAATTACATTTCTGTTCCCAAATTAGGGGTGGGGGCTTTTGAAAACTACCTCCTGCTTTATATCAGGTGCCTAGAAGCCTGCAAATGCAGCTGTGATCCCAACACGTTCGTTCTCATCCCTATAATACCAAGCACCACTAAATGTTGGGGTTTTTAACTTGAAATGTAATGCTCAGGTTTTGGTTTTATGTTGTGCTTAAGTTTGCTTGAGAATGTTTTGTTCTACATACTTCTATGCTGCAACCTTCCTCTTTTTTTCCTGCAACTTGATGTTAACTTAAGAAATTACTTCCCCATTCTCCCCATACAGTTTTGCATCAGCATTTACCAGAAATTCTCCAAATTCTGAATAAATTCAAAACTTGCTGTCTGTAGTAAATACAGAGAAGAGGGACTGAACTTCAGGATTGTCCTGCTAATAAGGCATCCTCTCTCTGTTAGTAAACAAGCCCAATGTGACAAACACATTGTAAAGCTGGTGTGAGATTGCCTAATGTCCTTCTTGAGATTCTGCAGTGAAAGCTCAACTTGTGAAACTTCAGCTTTTCTTCAGCCCCAAGATAAAGCTGTATATTCATCTATATTACTTATGCATTGGACATAAGCTTGGACCTGTCCTTTAAGGAGACTGGAGGCATCTGGGGAAAGAAGACATCTAAAATTTAAGCTGGAGTGTTAAATATCCAGGTAAATAAGTATTTAGAAGCAGTTGTGACACATTAAAAACATTAATTTTGTGGAAGTTAAGGCTTTCTCCAGGAGTGGAAGGAGGAAGAAACATTCACTTGAGCATCTCTGGCTCGACTTATGCAAGTACTTCAACAAATTTCCTCCTTCCAGAATGTAAAATGTTGCTTTATAAAGTCACTTCTAGTGTTGACCTCATACTCAAATTAGTGTTACTATTCTCAGATGTGTTTTGTGTCTGTGATGCTGGAGGACAGGACACAAATTACATAGAGCTGAGAGGTTCTTAATTTGGAAGTAACTTTCTTTTTTAAACTGTTTTTCTTTCAACTTGCAGTAACAGAATTATTTCAAGATAAACTTGGAAAATTTGGGGTAGAAAAAGCCTTTTTTTGCCAACTTTACATGTGTGAACACACGATTTAATACCTGCTCTGTGTGTTATGTTCAGGAATGCACAGACTAAGAGCACACAGCGAATGAGATGTGTTAGCAAAGCACAGATGTGGTCAGCGCAGCGTGCTGGAGTGGGATCTGCTCTGTCATGGAAAGGTACTTCAGAAGTTACTCCTAGTTGGGGGGGGAATCAGTATTTATACAACAGAGCTGGATATAGTCATTGAAATTGTTCAGCCTGGAGAAAAGGCTCCAGGGAGACCTCATTGCGGCCTTCCAGTATGTGAAGGGAGCCTACAAGAAAGCTGGGGAGGGACTTTTTACAAGGGCTTGTAGTGATAGGACAAGGAGAAAAGGCTTCCAACTGGAGGAGGGGAGATTTAGATGAGATGTAAGGAAAAAGTTTTTCACTCAGAGGGTGGTGAGACATTGGCACAAGTTGCCCAGGGAAGCTGTGGATGCCTCTGGCCTGGATGTGTTCAAGGCCAGGTTGGATGGGGCTTTGAGCAACCTGCTCTAGTGGGAGGTGTCCCTGCCCACGGCAGGGGGGTTGGAACTAGATGATCTTTGAGGTCCCTTCCAACCCAAACCATTCTATGATTCTATTGGTGATGTGGACTTTACAGTGGAAATGAGGCTTCACACCTTGGCCTAACATTGATGCCAGTCTCCTCCTAACAGTCATTCTATGTGACTGCCTTTCAGCATTAGCTGTGAGTACAAAATATCAAGTATCATTGTTGCCATTAGTGTGCACTGACAAGAAATGGGAAACCATAAACAAGTAAGATGCATTACCGAGAATGGTATTTTTATATACTTCTTTTGTCCTTATTTAACCTGTGCACATATTGATTTGGTCTAATTTTGGGTGCTTCCTTCCTCCTTTCTCTTGAAGCAAAAGCCTGTGCTAAAAATACCCACTGAGCCAGATGATAGTGGCTGTAAATGTGGGCGGGGAAAGACCCCAGACAGTAAATTCAGTAAATTCCTGTTTTATAGACTTAAAACTGGAGGCTGTTGTTGGCTTTTCTGTTACAGGAGGAGGGTCACAGGTTTTCACACTCTACCTGTTTTCCTGTGCAGGAACATTGGGTGTGACCTGTGTAAGGTGGTGATGGGGCATTTCATCATAATAGAAATAGAGACTGGTCTGGTACAGCTCTATGTCCATGTTTGGGTTGGTTTTCCTCTTAAAATAAATAGTTGTATTTGGTTAATGGTTAGGCATCATCTTCAGTCTAAAAATGTCTTTTAAGTGTACTTCATATGCATGTGACCTACTGAAACTCAGTATTTGTGTCAAAATGCTTATGTAAAACCCACTTTTAGGTACAATACTTCTGTGCCACTTCATTTTCCCCTAGATTTTCCTGTAGTGTAGTTGCATAGTGAAATACATCATCTCTTAAACAGGCAGAATTACATGGTCCTGCAGAGATTTAACTTTTTTTTTTTTATTTTGAATGATCACATCATCACATTTCCTGTATGTCAGTAACCCAGTTAGGTTTTGCACTCTTAAAAAGGAATTGTGCATTGTTCTTCAAATGCCATGGACAGCAAGGTAAGTTTCCATGTTTGGAATTGTCTTTGTTTCTTCCACAAATGAGTCACAGCTCTGCTAGAGCCGCCTTTAAATGATGCTATGTTGACTTCAGATGAAGTTTTATTATTTTGGTGACTCAGGGAGGTGAGTCACTGGCACAGGTTGCCTACGGTGGTTGTGGATGCTCCATCCCTGGAGGTGTTCAAGGCCAGGCTGGATGGGGTCTTGAGCAACCTGGGCTAGTGGGAGATGTCCGCCCATGGCAGGGGGTTGGAACTAGAGGATCTTTGAGGTCCCTTCCAACCCAAACCCATCTATGATCTTGAAATTCAAAGATCCTATCTTATATAATGCTTTTTTGTGGGACCATTTTGGAACAGGGTTACTAGCTTATATGTGACTTGAATTCTGAACCACCACGACGTGTATTTTCTCCTACTCCCCCTTTCTCCAGGTTCAGCAGGACATGCCAGATTTCCCTCATAAGACTACTCTGGGCTGAAGTTTCCAAGAGCTCTCAGTATCCAATATCCACCCACCCTGCCCATCATCTGCCACTTTTTTCCCCAGTTACCCCCCCTTTCTCTCCCTTTCATTCCTTTGAACCTCCCACCCTCTTCTTCCAGAAGTGTTCTGTGCCGCCCAGAGACCCCTCAGGCGCCGCCAGCTGGGCCGGGCCGCTGCCTAGCTCCCCTCAGCCCGCTCCTCAGCCGCCGTCGGAAGTGAGGTCGCGACGGCGGGTGGAGCCCGGGCCGGAAGCGAGGGGGGCCGGGCAGCTGCGGGGCGGCGAGGAGCCGGTGGCGGAGCCCGCGGGAGGAGGGCCTTGTGCAGGTCGGTCGGTCAGCGGGCCGTGCGGGGACCCGGGGCTGCGGCTGCCCCGGGCACGTCGCCGGTGGGACGGGACGGGCGCCGCGGAGCTGGGCCGGGGGCGGCAGAGGTGGAGCCGGCCCGGGACGGTGTTTGTGGCCGTCAAGGCCGGGCAGGCTCCCCGAAGAGGGGTTGGGGCGGGTGGACGAGCGTGAGGCCGCGGCCCCTCAGGCTGCACCGGGCCCAGGGAGCTGGGGAGGCCGAGCGGAGGCGGGCAGGGCCCCGACCCTCACCGCTTCGGGGGCCTTCCCGCCCTCGCCGCCTCTCTGAGAGCCGGCGGCAGAGCCACTGCCCTGCCTGGGACCCACTATGCGGGCCCGGCTGCGGCTCGGGGAGCGGGACAGGGCTGGGGCTACCCGGAGCCCTTGCCGGTCCCCCCGGAGAGCAGCGGCTGCCGCTTGAGGCTCGTTTGAGAGGTGAAGTCTCGGTTAACCGGGCCGCGCCCGTGTCTGCTCGGTGCTGGGGTTGCTTTCTCTTCTGATCAGGGAAAACATCATAGAGTTTATTTGTGTGGCATCCCTACTTATTAGGCTGAACGCCAACGTGCACAGTTACGGTTGTAACTCCTGTTGTTGCTAAGGAAAGCCTAAAGAAGCGAGGAAGAACTTTTTTAGATAGGCTGTTTCAATATTAAAAGCTTCACCAGAAAAGAAATGTGTTGGTGAGTCCCTTTTCTGGTAAAACAAGTAAAAATTTAATTTGTGTCTGTGCATGCACAGTTTATTTCCAGATTTCATTCATTCATAGTTAAATTTTCAGGCTTGGGAGTGTTCATTTATTTAAAAATAGAAAATAATATTGTTTGGGAAGATGCCCCGAATCCATTTTGGTAGCTCTTGAGTCTTCAAAAGAAATTGTTTTAACAAACCATAAGTTTTGAGACTGTCATTGAAGCTTTAGTGCAACTCTTCTGTCAGCAGCTCCTCCCTGTCTTCAGTTTTTCTCTGCTGCCCAGTAGCTGGTTTTTTTGGTTGATGAGTTCATGGTGGTTTTCTGTACCAGCCTTTAAGTAGGATTTTGTGGGTTGGTGTTTTGGATTTGGTTTTGTTTTGGTTCAGTTTTTTTTTCTCCAGTAATTTAATTAGAATTTTCATCTGCTATTATGTGAAAAATCTCATTCTGTTACTCTGCGTTTGGATAAAAATACTCAACTTTTTCCTTCCTGGGGACCCTGTCACTGAGAGTTTTTACAAACAGCAGCCTTAAAACAGCATTATTTATATTCTGTAGCCCAACCAGAGCAAAAACTTTAAAAGTTAAAGCAATATGATGCCTATTTACTTTCATCTAATCTTGCATTTCATTATATTTTAAATCAGATGTGCTTTATTTTTAATTACAGTTGTGGAAGAGAGCCATTCTAGGGAGTACTACATTGTCTGTCTTTTTCCAAAGAATTGACATGCTCCGTCCTGCTGGACTTGTTAAGTTGGTGTTGATTCCTAATGACTCTTTAGTGTAAGCTGCATCCCTGCTGAAGTTAGTGAGCACTGTACACTAGTCTTGTAAGATACACATTTATTTGTAATTAGAGAAACAGCTTCTGCATCTTAGTACGTATGAAAATGGGCTTAACTCACTCTTTAAAGTGCTGTCTTGCAGCACTTGTGGCTGCCCAAAGTGAGAGGTCTTGCTTTCTGATGTTCTCCCTTATATGAGTTTTTTCAAGATCCTTCCATTCATTGAGTGTATTAAAACAGCAAAAAAAAAAAAAATTGTTTTCTTTTCCTGGATTTTTTTTTTCTTCCATTTTAGTGAGTACCATCTACTGTAAAGAGGACTGCTGAGTGCTGGAGTTGGCACAAGGTAGGAGCAGGAGCCACTTGGGATGGAAGTGAGGATGGGCACTCCACCCTTGGGGCAGTGGTTTATTCACTTCCCTGTGTGTTGTGTAACCAAGCGAGGGATTTGTCTAGGCCTACTCATTGTTTCTTTAAATTATGGGTTTTTTCTGTGACCTACGCACTTACGTCACCCTTCTTCCTCTTCTCTATATTGCTTTATGCTCCTTTGTGAGGGAGCACATGGTTTATTTGTGTCTCTGTAGGAAAATGTTAGCATGCAACTTCTTTTTTTTTTCATAGAATAGAATGGTTAAGGTTGGAAGGGTCATACAGAGAATCCTAGAATGGTCTGGGTTGGAAGAGACCTCAAAGATCATCTAATTCCAACCCTCCTGCCATGGGCAGGGACACCTCTCTCCCACTAGACCCAGTTACTCAAAGCCCCATCCACCAAGGCCTTGAACACTTCCAGGGATGGGGCATCCACAACTCTCCTGGGAAACCTATTCCAGTGCCTCACCACCCTCATGGTGAAGAATTCCTTCCTTATATCTAATCTAAATCAACCCTCTTGCAGTTTCAGATCATTGGCCCTTGTCCTGTCACTGCAGGCCCTTGTAAAAAACCCTTCTCCAGCTTTCCTGTAGGCCCCTTTCATGTATTGGCCACTATTAGGTCACCCCAGAGCCTTCTCTTCTCCAAGCTGAATAACCCCAGCTCCCTCAGCCTGTCCTCACAGCAGAGGTTCTCCAGCCCTCTAGTCATCTTCGTGGCCCTCCTCTGGACCTGCTCCAGCAGATCCATGTCCTTTTTGTACTGTGGGCTCCAGTTTTATGGAAGAATGTGTGAAGCAGTTAGAAGCATGTGGCAGGTTTATGTACACTCAGCTTATACAGAAAACCTACCACCAGGGAAACGAATGCACGTAAGTTTTTGAGGCTCAGCTGAAATATTGTTTTGTGTAGCTCTAGGTTGCTTTCAGGGCATTGCAGTATTAAATATATATCCAGATTTTAAATAAGACTAACTCTGTCATTCTTCCTTGAAGATTCCTCTTGAGCTTATCAGCAATCCAAAACTGAACTTGGAGTATCTCTGCTAAAAATGTACAAGTTGTGCTCTGAGCACGATTTATTAAATCTAATAATAAATCTGATTTATTGCACAAGAAGGAATGGACAACTGTTTTGAACTATTAGTTTGTTGCTGGCTTACTTCCGTGGCTGATGAACTAATTTGATAAGGCCTTGATGATGTTCTGCTGGAAAATCCCTATTATGACTTCCTAGTAGATGTGATACCATTTGGTATCGTGGTGCAGGTGGACAATGGTTGCCTTTGGTCTGTGTGAACTCTAAAACTTGGGGTAGGGAGGGAATGGGGAACCTGGTTGTGTAAGAATAAAGGCTTTTCACACATCTTTTTCCTTTCAGCATCTCAAGAGGAAAGATCCGTTTTGTGTAGGACTCAGTGATTGCCAGAGGACAGCCCCAATGACAGAACTGTCTGCACATTTACCCCAGTTTCAGCATGGGCAGCTGACAGAAAACTTCCCTGATAACCACCTCAGCAACACCGTATGTACCAAACCACTTCATTACCTGGTAGCTGTTAAATTGGGGTGAATTATAAATGTGGATGAAAACACAATTCAGAACTCCAGAGATCAGTTTGCTGGGAGACACTTTCTCTGTCTGGACTGTTGTGGTGATAGGCAGTGCTGAAAGGAGTGTTCTGTAAGATATCTGATGATCTAAACTCATTTTTTATATACTGATAAGACTCCTCCCAGTATAAAATGGTGTTGGAGTGACCAAGCCCTCAAGAAAAATAAGAAAATGGGGTGGGCAGCTCCTGTGTCAAGCATTGACCTTTAGAGGACTTAGTGAGTGCCCTAGCCTGGCTGTGGTCTTCTTGGTTCACAGGTTTCTCAGTCACAGAGTTAATTTTAGCCTGGAGCTTGAAGGCTGGGTTTTGTTGTTACTGTTGCTGGAGGACTGCTCCTCTGCAGGAAGAGCAGCACTGTCTTGGCTTACTTGTGAATAATTGTCAAGGTGCTCTCAGAGCTCTTGAGGTTTCGAGGGGGAACCTAAACCATAGAATGTTTGAAAGACCTAAGCACATAATTGGTGCTAAAACTGTACTCAGTGCATGTGTTTTGGTAAAACCATGCTTAGATGATCTGCTTGGGTGTGGTGCTCAGGCTCAGAGAGATCTCAGGCTCTCTTTGTCACGCTCAGTTCTTTGCTCCTGCTACAGCTCTTGAATATCAGGTTTCCTTGTGACACAGAAATGTTCTTGTGAGGCTGGGCCACTTGTAGCCGTGTTTATGGCAGTAATTCAAGAGTATATTTTGATCCCTCATCTAACTCTTCTGTACAATCCAGCAGTTTAGATAAAAGTTTGAAAAATCCTTGTCTTTATCTCAGATCAGCATCGTGATATATCAGAAAGATAGAAAACATTTGAAAGTTTATTTTTAAATTTAGAAGTCACTTTGACTTTAAGACCTTACTGATTAAAGAAACTCTTAATAAAAAGTGGAAATTTTTCTACCACATCCTTTGTGCTTTTACGTCAGAGGGAATGAGAAAGATTTCTTTTCATCTTGCACAGGTGAGAGATTAACATTTACTGAACACTTCTGCCAAATTAAAATGGTAGAGCTCAGTGAGAGCTGTGAGCTCACCATCCTTACAGGTAACTTGGTGATGCTCCCTCCCAGCAATAAGGGAGGATTGGTTGGATTTACTTCTCACTAACAGACTATACTGGTGAATAACTACCCCTAGTGCTTTTTCTCTCTGTGTTTAAGTGTAACTCGGGGTGTAGTTTCAATACTTAGTTGTAATGATTTTTCTCCCCTACACATACCCACTTTGTTTCTCTACATAGGTAGAAAAATCCTTTCCTTCTGAAGTATATCAGGGTTCTGTGGCTACCAGTCAGCATGTGAAGTTGCCAAGTACTGTCATTGGCCACTTCCAGTCACACACCCAGATTTCAGCCCAGTCCTCAATATCTGTCACTGTATAATGACCTTTAAACATGAACCAGTCTTTGTGAGAACTGATGAAGTCTGTGCCCACTGTCAGGCAAGGTGGCCTGCTCCTGATGTGTGAATCTGGATTTAAGAAATAAAAGCTTTTTATTAAATATGCTAGTTTTTTATCTCTTAGTTCAGGGGCATAGCTCTGGGTTTGCTATTAACTATTTTCCTGATAGGACAAAACCCACTATCATTTGCTTTTTGATATTGTTTATTCACCTGAAAGCTCCTAGTTCGTAACTGACATTTGCTTACGGTGTTACAACAGGTGGTACTGACTTTTTAGCTTCAGAATTTTCACTTTTAACTATGTCTGAGGAAAGTGAAGAATCTGTTCCTTTGCTTCCACTTCAGCAAGAGTCCATGGCCTCTGCTCTGTTTAATACTGATCAGGTAGGATATGAGTGCACTTTGTTCTTTTAAGGAGTGGGGCGCACGCATGTCACATTTAGCTACAGCTATACTTTGGTAGCCTGAAAGGACAACTTTTTTGTCTAGCTTTAACAGCAAATCAGAGAATAACTCTTTAATTCTTTTGATGCTGATGTGGTTTTCATGCACTGTGTTTTAGTACGTAAAGGTGTTTTGTGGCTGTGTCTTTGTTCCTAACTAGTGAAGGGAATCAAATGGTACCTATTGGTCTCATTTCTTCAATTGTTCTGTGTTTGATTTTGCAGTTTTTTGTAGTAGTGTGCTAGTTAGTCTTTTCCTTTGTCTGTTTTTATGCTTGCTTTGCAAAGCTGTAGATTTTTATTTGACTTTTTCACTTTCTGTGCCTGAGCTAGGGGTAAGTGCTCGCTCAGGCAGGACTGCTCCTACAGCAGAGAGGGAGCAGCGTGTTCTGCAAGTGTGCAGAAACCTAAATGCTGGGTCTGCTTTACTTGCAAAGTGTTCCAAGGCTCTGATCGTCTCCAGTGGAGTCTTACTTATGAGCATCTTAGTTTTAGACAGGTAGTCTTATTGTTGGCTTGTTATAGGCTGAGAAAAATGGAGTATTTGCACTATCAAAGTGAAAAATGTCACGTTTGAGCTGTACAGAAAGAGGTTCAGTTGCAGCCAGCATTTCAGAACAATTAAACATCTCTTTATTTGCATTCTCCCATATTCTTGTTTCTGTCAGACTCAGTAATTACATGTGAAGATTCTACACAAAATGTCAAGCAATTTCTAATGAATCTTTCATTTAGTAAGAAATAATATTGACCACAAAATCTTTTTCAAGACATTAAGTTAACCTTAATTTGAATTTAGTGTCATTAAACCCTTGATTCTAAAAATCTGTTTGCCTGCTAGTTTTAATTGCTTAAAACAATTTTAGATTTATTTTTTTTTTCTCCCCTTATGTTCAATTTCCTCTTTGGAAAATAAAGCATATTTTCTTAGAGGACAGCTCTTGAAACCCTGCTGAGCTTGATCCTGAGGTACCACAAAAAAAGGAGTAAATAGGCAAAGCATTTGGTGTGTGTTGTTACTTTGTAAAAGCCAATTTTTCATGAGTTGGGAAAGTGTAAAGCTTCAACCAAGGTTTCAGCAGTGTCAGTGTTTGCAGTTCAAAGTCCAGGCACTTGAACTCCTTAATCACTTAAGTGCTTTTGAAAACCCCACTATGAGTTTCTGAGTATGTACTTAACATCTTATCTTTTTTGAGGATGGGGCTGGGAAAATTGTGTATAAAAAATCTCCAAAATTACTATTGATTTATTGAAAACTGCTGTGAGTTAATGAGATTCAGGTCAGCAGTTCTGTTTGGAAATGCTGTTAAGAACAGGTAGCAAGACTTTAATATTGCATGTTTAAGGAAAAAATTGCTTTCATAACAGTACTTAAACAGAAAGAAATACATTAGATTATTTTCAGTGCCCTAGCTTATGTCTAGAGCAATTGTACCAAAACCAAGTGATATTTTAAAGGTATTGCAAAAGGTCTCTTTCTTCAGTTTGTTGTACATTTGAATGTAAAGCTGCTTTTAGTGTACTTACTGGAACTGAACTGTTTGTGGATGAAGTAATTCAGAAGAAATGGGATTAATTTTGTAAGGAGTCAAACGTTTTTGTGTTACAACTCTTACATTAAACCTCTTGAGTGGAGGGAATGGGAACAGTGCAGCACTGACTTTGGTTATACAGTAAAAAAAAGAGTAGTCTGTATAAACTGTTCCATTTTAGGGCTTGTTTAGAGTGACTGCTAAGCACAAAATGGTTTTGTGTCTTTGTGGTCCAGAACAGGTGAAACATGGCTCACTCTCCTGTGGTGTTCTCTCTATGTGCACACAACATATAAAAGGCTGAATGATGGGGCTTGTACAGGGGGCAGAAGGTTTGTGACACCAGGGGGAGTGCAGGCCTGATTTCTTACTTGTACTGGGTGTTCCCAGTTTGTGCTTTGGTTTCTGGTTAATCTTAATACCATTAAAAGTTTTCCTCTGCTCTTGTGTTTGAATTATACCCTTGATGTTTCATGTAGCAGCATCAGGAAGACTGGGAAGCTCTTTCATATTTGTTGACAAGAGTGGTGGAATTTCTTCAGTGTCAGTGAAAGGAGGTGGCAGAAGTGTCCTTGGGAAGGGAGAGGAAGAATCTGCACACTTAGCTCATCACACTAAAACTCTGGGATCACATCTCAGTGTACAGACTGAGAATTACCTCAGCTTGATCACAATTTCTGTGTCATTCTTGCTAAAAATGTGACAGTACAATACCTCAGGAAACCCACTTTAATATATAATCTAGGTAGCATACTACTGTGGGAGTAACGTGGTAAAGAAATAGACATTTTCTTGGGATTTTCATGGAGTTAGGGTCATAAATGTCTGTTTGGTGTTATTTCTAGGAACAGATCTAGTTAATTCTTACCAAGCTATGAGTAATCTACTGTCATGCCCCCTTGTAGTTTGGACTAAGGGAAAAGGCTGTCCTTTATTCAGCTTTTTTAATTCAGTTTGAAGGAAGGGTGACACAGGCTGTTAGCTGCTACCAGCCTGCTTTCAGCTGCTGCTCCTTGCAATATAAACGCTTCTCACAGCCCTGTGCTCCCATTCTTTTTGTAACTACATGATGCAATGAATGACTACTCTTTAAGTCCTTGCTGTGGCAAGTCTTCTTGGCAGCAGATATCACCTCCCATGTTTCCCCCTCAGGATCATCTTTTACCAGAAGGTGATGGTGGATACTTGCTGAGGACACTGGTTTTTGTGTGTTGCAGAATGACAACAGCGAGCGACGGCGCCACGACACCAGCGAGCGCAGGAGGAATGACAATCCCGAGTCTGAGACCAATGGGCAGCCACAAAACAACATCCAGCAAGTGGTGGAGCAAGACGAGGAAGAAGATGAGGAGCTGACACTGAAATATGGGGCAAAACATGTGATTATGTTGTTTGTACCTGTCACGCTTTGCATGGTGGTCGTTGTTGCAACCATCAAGTCTGTCAGCTTTTATACACGCAAGGATGGACAGCTGTATGTATCTATTTTTTTTTCCCCTTATCTTTTCAGTGGACTCACTTAGATAGTTTTCTTTAATCTGCATTTCTTCAGGAGTCTTAATTCAAGCAGTGAACTCCCTCTTGCCTCCCTTTTCCCCTCCACCAGCCCAAAGATAGTTTTGTTTTATTCCTTCCAGAAACCAGACTCTATATTTGTGGTACTATTGCCATTTATTGTCTGTCTGGTGACCAACTGGGATAATATCTTGATTGTTGCTGCTTGATTCAAATCCTAGTCCTCCTTTTAATACTTGTCATGCCCCGTGGTCTTTATAAGATAAACTCAATCCTGAGACAAAGCCATTTCACTTGTGCTCTGCTGGAACACAAAGATTTTGGAAAAGGAAAAAAATCTACTCATTTAAATGAAGTAACATATATGCTAAGTTCTGATTTGCCTATGCTGTTAGATAAAGAAATTCAAATGCAAGAGGAGCTTTATGAAGTTCACTTCTCCTGCAGTTACAGAAACTTTCCTGGCAGGTTTTCTCTATAGATTTTATTTTTTTGGCAAAATATTCATGTTGCCAAAAAAAGCACTTTCAGTGAAAGCTGATTTGAGAGAGACAAGGGAATAAAACACTGAGCCTGCCAGAACTGCAGAAGATCAGTCCAAATATTCCACTCTGAAAATGTTTAGACAACATGATTCAAAGTGTGTTTGTCTGTGAAATGTTCTTATAATATAAGCATGCCATAAAATATTTCAATAAAACACAAAGTTCTTTTTCACTATCAAAGTTGATGAAAGAATTATTTTTATTGAGATATTATTTATGGTAAATGATTCCCCTGCTCCCTCACTGTTCTTTCCCCATAATGAAGTGGGTTGGTTCTTTTTCCCCTGGGTCGTTGTATTTCTTTAAGAAAAAGGAGTTGAACCTGTCCATTGTTTGGTTGAAGTCACTGGGGATCCTTTCGTTGCAAAGCCACTAGATGGGGTGCTGATAAAGGCCCAGCTCCTGTAATAATCTAGTGATTCATGGCCTGTGAGTAATTGTATCAAACAATGTGGAGTTCTGGTCTTCATTTGTTTTACAAAGTAGAAAATAGTAATAATCTAAGAATGTACAAAAGGCAAGTCTTCTAAGGATTGGGGGTTTTTTTTAGTTTTTAAATTGTTTGCTGATGTACTATGCTGCCTTTCAAATTTTGCCTACGTAGAAAGCAGCTGTTGCTCTGACTTGAGAGATTTCTGCAGTTTCATTTGGTGTTGGCCTCGTGTATCAGAGACATCTGTACACTCAGTGGCTGCCTCTTTGTCGTTGTAGCATCTACACTCCTTTCACAGAAGAGACAGAGACAGTAGGACAGAGAGCCCTCAATTCAATCCTCAACGCTGCCATCATGATCAGTGTCATCATTGTCATGACCATACTCCTGGTTGTGCTCTACAAATACAGGTGCTACAAGGTGGGTATAAATCAAAGTGGTGGTAATTGTGCTAGTTTTTTTTATTAGTGCAGGTTATTGAGAGTGGAACAAAGAGAAGGGTTCTCGAGGAGGAGTGAGCAACAGTGGCAGAAATAGTGATTCAGTTCATTGGCTCAGTTTTGTAGCCCCTGCTCCTTAGACACTGCTGGGCTGTTTGGTCAGGGTGGCATTGCTTCCTATTCCTGTGACACATGCCATGTACTGAAATCTTTCTGTGGTCAAGAACTACAAAGACCTGGTCATACAATTTGAAATCTATTCAGGACTTGAGGGGTTTTTCAGTGGCTCCTCTCCCCACCCTGCCCCTGTTGTAGGGATCTCCCAAAGTGTGTGGGGGGTGTGTGGCTGTACCTGCTCCTTAGAGCAAATACAGAGGCTTTAGGGCTCTTTTATGATAGACTTCAATCATATAATGATCTAATCTAGGCAAGTCCAGGCTTAGCATAAATCATTGCAACGTCACCTGCCTGGGAGGAGTTGTTCATGAAAATTCCTGATTGTCTTTTGATCTTACTGTGACCCATCTGACAAGGCTTGGCCTAATAAAACTTCCCAGTGTGCAGCCAGAACCTTGAATCTGTTTCAAGGTTGTAAAACAGGCAGTGGGGTCCAATGCACTGGCACAAAACTTTGCTCTACTTCATTTTCTTTTCAAGAAGGAAAAATTGTTTTGGTCTTTGTGGCTGTGGGTAGAACCCCTTTACAAAATATCTGTGGAGCAATGGGAAATTCTTTAAAAACAGCTTGGTTTTTAAAGTATGAGCCTTCTCTTTTATCACAATGTGGTGTTAAATCTGAACTGAGAAAGTTTGCTTTTTAAACTACCAATTCTGTTCATTCTAATGAAAGCAGATAACTGGTTTTCTTGAGCTAGGCTCCTTGGCAGCCAGTCAGTTCTCCTCAGGTGCTGAAGGCATCAACTGCTTTTTACTGAGCTTTTCACATTTCTGGCTGCCCTCTTGAGCTTCAAAGCACTGCACACTCTCTGTACAAAAATAATTGTTGTACTAAAACATGAGAGTGATTAGACAACAGAAATGTCCTGTAGTTATATTTTATGCTACTTAAAAGAAATCATTAACTTAGAATTGTCAGTGGATTATTTCTGTGCTGCTATATCAGAATGATGTAAAATGTAGTTCCCTGTCCACTGACTCCTATTTCACATGCAGTTCTACATGTAGAATGTAATCTAGATTATGGAGAGTGGAACTTAGAATGAAAGGAAGTTAGGCCTCCACCTGAGAGATAATTTGCTTCTCTTCACAAGATTTTTATCTGAAAATTCCTATTTCAGCTTTACTGCTGTTAGTTTCCTATATTTCTCCTGTACATGCTAAATTAAGCACGTTCCTGATTCTAGCTCCTAAATCTAACTAGAAACAGCATCTTTGAGGGTGATTGTATTTTACTAGCTTTTCTTTTTACCATATTTTATTATTCTCTGCATTCTTCCTTGTTTTAGTCTGCCTAACCAAAATCTGGCTGCAGTAGCTCATTTTAATTCTCTACATTCTGCAATCCTTAGTTTTTATTCAAGCTGCAGCAGGCAAAGCCAGCTCTGTACCAGCAATCAATTAGCATTGAAGCTGTTGTCAAATGAAGAGTGAAAATTCTTTCATTAGAAGGCAACAAACCTGTCATGGTATCCTGCTAGGAAAACACTGGCCCAAACTAACAAGAAATACTTTGTAAAAATCACTTGTATGAAAAGAGGCTGGTGATCTGGAAAATGCTGCAGCAAATGAGATACATACTGAGAATAAAACAAACGTTGGTGTGTAAAATGCCAACCTCTGTCAATTCTTGACACTACCTCCTTTGGTAGTGTTGGCAATAGCTACAAGTATGTGTCAACATTTGCATTGTTAGTATTTTACTCTTTACTAGAATGAAACATTAGTATTCACATTATTTTCTTGAGTGGTAAGAAAGTTTAAGAGCTTGTAGTACAAATAGAAGAACTACAGAGAGAAGTTGTGTTGTTATTAAAAGAAATGACAGAGCTTTCCTTGCCACTTACTTAAGATGGTTTCAACTAATTTTACAGAGAAATAAAACTAATCTTGTTAAGTCACTCTGTAACTATGTAGGTAGCTTTACAAGCTGTTTGAAAGTTGGGTTCTGCTGCAGGTACCTATCAGTCTTCAGCTTTAATATGGGGTTTTTTTTCTCCCCACTTGCTCTGAGTGGTGACAGTTGGACAGTTTTCCTGCAGCATCTTTACAAGCACCATCCTTATTCCTTGTGGGAAATTCCTAACTCTTCCTGACAATGCACTAGCAAATCTGGGAAGCCAATCTGTTAGATTAGCAGGTTAAATGACAGGTTTTATTAGGTTGAAGGTCAAATTTAAGCCTGATTTGAAAGACAGTGTGAAGGAGGAGAATGATTGCTTCAAAAATTGCTGAGAATTTTTTTAATGCTTATGAAAAATTTTAATATTAGACAAAATGTATTTAAATTACACACTGGATTCTTGGTTTGCTGGGAAGTCCTGGTTGCCCCACATAAAGGTGGTTCCTTTAGTCTGTGTGCATATGGGCTTTACTTTTACATTATTTTTTTGCAAAATATTTTAAAAGCTCACATAAGTTCCATTCTACCACACATCTTTCAGAAGAAGAGATATGGATAACACAATTTATAAACGGTTCCTGAATTCCTTGTTCTGGTGTATGAATACAGCTAATTTAACCAGTTAATTTTCCCCTGAGCAGATCTATTCAAAGCAGGATTTCTTACGCAGCTTGAATTTCTAGATTATTGCTTCTGACTGGTTATTTACTTGCAGTGTTGGTCTGATTTTGTATTTAAGATTCTGTGCTGGGAATTTGACAAATTCCTAAATAAATTTCCTTCTCAGTTCAGAGCTTACCAAAGTTACAGGGCTCTTCAACCTTCATTTTGAGTTGTGCAGAGTAGGATACAAGAGTGGTGTGCACTTCTGGCAGTGCCAGCTCTGAGCACCTCCCATTTCCAACTTTAAATCTATTCCTGTCCCTGCTGAGTACAACCCTGAGCTGGTTTTTGTTGAACTGTTGGGCAGGTGTATCTGCTCTCATCTCAAAATTAGGGCTTGTGTTTAGAGATGATTGAGAAAGAATGAAGAAATCCTTATAGAGTCATTCATTGATGACATGTAATTCTGAATTCCAGCAAATAAACACTGAGAGTTTTTCTGAGTTCCAGCATTTAATTCTATAACTGGATTCTGGAAATTATTTGGAATGAGAGCAGGCTTTTTAGTTGTGCAAAAAGGAATCATGTTTTCCATCTGTGTTAATGCTGGATAATTCTGCTGTGTTATCAAAATGGCCTCCAAATACACAAACAGTAGTTTTCTTTGTATAGAACTTCTATTGAAAAACCACACAGCACTTAATTCTTACATGTGAACTAAAATACAATAATGTGTGTAGACCAAATATGAATTTAGCAACAACAAAAGACAGATCTGAATATCATTTTTCTGGCTTTAATCAAGAGGGAAGATAACCTTAAAAGCATTTTTAAGTAGATACTAACCTTGAAATAACAAATCTTAGAAAAAAAAGAAAAAAATCTGCTCTCTTTTTTCCCAGGTGATCCATGGCTGGCTTATAATTTCTTCTCTTTTGCTGCTTTTCTTTTTCTCATTCATCTACCTGGGGTAAGTGAACTAAAACATTAAAATACTATTTATATTGTATCATTTTATGCGTGTATTTATTTTAGAACTTGCCCTTGAATCTTAAGGATAGTGAATATAATAACATTTTTAGTTTTATATCCTAGAGTACACATAAAAGAGATGTTTAGAGTGCATTTGATATTGTACAGAAGCTATTTATCACATCTATCATTGGAGGAAGGGATCTTCTTAGGGTAGCTTATTTTGCTAGCCTATCTTCTTAATTTTTCATAGCCATATGACTCAAGGGCTGTTGTTTACATCGTGGCTTAGGTGAGCTGCCTGTGCTAAGGCTGTTTGCATGGGAGAGGCAGAAAAGAATCAGCTGAAAAGAATCTGTTCTCTCATCCAAATATATTCAGTGTTTTTCTTTCCAAATTTGGAAGCAGGCCTTTATCCAGACATCAAGAAGAATTGCACATGATACTTGGTGTTCTCCAAAATGACCAACCTGAGCAGGGTTTGTAACTAGAGAAATTATTATACTGTGTGTTTTTTGTACCACTTGATGGCAGATACACTTCTCTTTGAAGAAGCTCATTTAATTTGGTCTCTAGGGGGAGAAGATGCTGTTCCTTCAGCCACTGATTTTTGCCAAAAGGGATCTGTGATGCCTTTTTTTTGGTCAGTATTTTCTCTAACCTTCATAAGGACTGTTTTAATATCAGGCAATGTGTGCTGCACAAGTGCAGGGAGTGGAGACAAGTTGCCAGGCTCACTTCCTTCAGGTTTGGCTTGGAGCTGGCACTCTTCTGTGAGTGTGTGTGAGTAGAGGGACTGAAGGCTCTCCTGATGCTCTGCTTTGCTGGCTCACAGAAGTGCTGCCTTCCTTTTGCAGAGGTCCAGGGAGTGAGGAGCCAGTTTGTAGACCAGTTATGGTAGTAAGGGGCAGCCTGTTAGTGCTGCATATCTCCTATTGATGCTCCACATCAACCTGCCTGAGCTAGGTTGAGATGTCCCTGCTTGTGTAGGGAGGTTGGACAAGATGACCTCTAGAGGTCTCTTCCAGCCTAAAACATTCTATGGTTCTATGATCTCAAAGGCCAGCTAACAACTACCAAAGACACATTTCCTGGGGGAAAGTACCATGCACATGATAAGGTTCTTAGTGGCTTGGTGGCTTGGTAGCAGCAGAACCCACAAAACCCATCATAACTCTCTCTTCCCTAGGTCAGTGGAAATCACTTGTGACTTGATGACAACATATTTGTCTGTTTTGGCTTTACTTATTGAGGGTCTTAATTAGTTTATAGTATTTGGTGTGGCACAGTGACAAGGTTCATCCAAAAAGGCTTTTTACTTAAGTGCTTGTGGCAAAGAATAAAATAGAATAACCACGTGTAGCTTACTTTCAAGTTAGCAAAGTGTTTCCATTCCACAGGTGGCAGGTAAGTAGAGAGAGATCTGCTTGCATGCCTTTAAAGATCCATTGTAACCTCACAAGTTCTTATTCTTCTGACTTTTAAAAGTCATGAGCATAATTGAAATGACTGGTTTTTCACTAGTGTTCTTTCCTGTCAATTTCTGCTTCGATTGGGAAGAAAATAGAATGTTAATGAAAATTTTCAGAGGAGTGGAAGTGTTGGCATAAAGCAAACACTGGTAAAATTATCCCCTTGGTGAAGAATAATTAATTGGAGATAGAATTTTACATTTGTGCCACTACATTGAGTATGAAATCAAAAAATAACAATAATTCTGAAGCTTGAATCTGTGACTTGTTTTCATTGTTTTCAGCTAACACACTCCATATTTTTTTCCATATATTTTTTTTTTCAGTGAGGTTTTTAAGACATACAACGTTGCCATGGACTACATTACAGTGGCACTGATGATCTGGAACTTTGGGGTTGTGGGGATGATTTGTATTCACTGGAAGGGTCCACTTCGGCTCCAGCAGGCCTATCTCATCATGATCAGTGCTCTCATGGCCTTGGTGTTCATCAAGTACCTTCCTGAGTGGACTGCCTGGCTCATCCTGGCTGTCATTTCAGTGTATGGTGAGTTCTGGGGCAAGGCACAGTAACAGGTTTATGGTGGGAATTTGTTCTATTCCCTGACTTTTCTGTTTGTCTGACTAGACCTTGTTAAAAAGAAAAAGTACATTTGGGTGGGTATCATCCAAAGCAGTGGATAAGGGGATTACAGACCTCAGAAATAAGATCATGATCTAAACCTCAGCCAGTCCCCTGCAGCTAAGGGGGTTGTGTGACTCTGTGATGCCATATTCCCTCATGTTTTCTGGACTCCCTTGGTTCTTTGGGGAGGAGAATTGGAGTAAGACAAGAAAGGAGGAGATAAGAGACCCATGTTGCCATTTTCATAGCTCCTATGAAGGTGGAGAGCTTTGGGCTTCTCCTTTTCCCCAGGAATCCTTGGAAACTCTTATATGTTCAGAATTCAGGAGCTTGTTGTTTGGGCACAGTCCCATATTGGTATAGATCTGCCCAACCTACAAATTGCTTAGATTTGTGGACATAGAAACAACACCCTCGTGGTTCTCATATAATGAGAAGAAAGCAAGGAAGGATTAAAGGCAGTTTTTGCTGCTGAAAGTCATTTTACATTATTTGTGAGATCAGTTTCCTTTATTTTTTTAAATAAAAAGAAAATTCGTTTGCATTATTGGATGTTTCACTTTGTCAGAATGATGCTTGAGATACCTAGATGTAGTTTTTTCATACAACTTTAGAGGGCACTGGACACTTTTGGTAAGAAGATCATTCTGTATCCCAAATAGTAATTTAGTTCCCAGGCAAGACAAAAATCCAGTTACTTAGACATAATTAAAACATTACAGCTCAGTGTATCTGTGAAGATGTGCTCATAACTGGAGACATGTAAGCCTCATTCAGTGATTTCAAAATGAAAAGACCATAAAGTAGGTAGTTTTGAGTAAAGAGGAGGTAAAATTCAGAGGCTGTGGCCCCACACTAATTCTTTCCTTGAGCAGGACCAGCAATGGTGCTAGGACCAGCAGCTCCTGACAAATAAACTGTTCTTTTTGGTGTCAGATTTTGCTTCAAATTAAAGACATAAAGTGAATGGACAAGCAAAAGGTTGATATGTAAATATTACAGCCTTATGTCCAAATATGCAAGACAAGGGAAAAGGAGGTGAGGTCAGTTGTGGAGTTGCAAGTTTCATTAACAACCCATCAACATCCAGAGGAGAAAGCAAATGGAGCATCTGATAGAGCAGGTTTTCTTGGTGCTGTGCTTTGATCTCTGCCAGTAACTTGGGCAGTCATCCTGGTTTGTAAATGATTGCTTTTACTTGTTCACCTGGTTTCATATTCTGCCCAGTGAACAAGAATTGAGGGAAGCAACAAAAAGCTGCTGTTTTTTTCTTATGCTGAATAAGCTTTGAACACCTTGAATCTTTGCAGAGACAGCAGTTTTCCACAAGGCTTAATAAACCTGAGTTATTTTTTTTTGCTCACAGGCTCATTCACTTTTTTCCCTCTTTAAGTGGGAATAAATTGGCAGCTATTCCTACTATGTACAAGTTTTGCAAGCCTTGCTTACCTCCTGTCTTAAAATTTGTTTTAGCATGAAACTTGGGTTAAGAAAAGCTTTGACAATAGAAAGCAAGCTTGAGGATTTTGTTATTTGAACAGTAGCTTTTGTGAATGATTTGCTTTCAACTTGCAAATCAACATAGAGACACAGATATATTTGCAGTTGCATAACATCTGAAGTGAGGAACATAACTTTTTTAAATTATTTTTATGCATATTACAGCAATATGTAGAATAGATTGTATAACTGAGAATATGAAGTGTTCCTGTGGGATAGTGACTTGTGGCTCTCTCAGGGTAGCATTTTATCCTACTCCAGTCTCTGCAAGTGGTGTAGAAAAGCCTTTTATAAGTGTGTCTGCAGTGATGTGAGACCTGTTCACTCTTCCTTTCAGATTTGGTTGCTGTCCTGTGTCCTAAAGGTCCTCTTCGCATGCTGGTGGAAACAGCTCAAGAGAGAAATGAAACTCTCTTCCCAGCACTTATTTACTCCTGTAAGTACATTTTGTTAAACAGCCACCCACGCAGCTGATGTGATCTTCTTATTTTTCTGTGTTTTAACATGATGTCAGATGGAATTCTTCATCAGTTCACTAGGGCCTCACTTTGCCTTTCACTGTTGACTCACACGTGGAACAGCTTCTGGCTAAGATCTTTCAAGATAAAAACCAGCATGTTTTGTTACAAAATATGCACAGGGAAAATGGTGCTACACCTTGTTTTGGCCAAAGAAGTGTGTCATTAGACTGTGAATTAAGCCCATTCAGAGGGAGTATTTGTTTTCAGAAAGTATTTATCAGCTTTCAGTGCTTAAATTACCTGGGTGTTACTGGAAGGAGAGGGAGAAATTGCCAGGAAGAGATTCACTTACAGAATTATTTTCTCCAGGGCTTGTCTTTTTTTTTTTTTGATACATTTTCTCCCTGCAGTTGCAAAAAATATCCTGAATGCAAATTGCTGTTATGACT
>VYZX01028764.1:272239-349568 GCA_013401335.1 Brachypteracias leptosomus | reverse complement strand
TTTTTTTTTCTTTTTTTTCCTTTTTTCACCAATGACCAGCCAGGCATACACCTCTGTGTTGATGTGCCACATTCCTCTTAGGACTCTAAAGTGAGTTTTGGTCTGGACTGTCATCAGGTGACAAAGTAGATGATGGGCCAAATGAAAGCAGCTGGTGACCTGATGTTGGCCTCTCTGACTTAATATATCTTGGATTGGTGTCACTTGGAAGTGAACTGGTGTTGAGGAATTATTCATGATTTTGTTTGCAGAAATTCAGTTCTCCTAAACCTCATATCTTGCACTAAATATGTTGGAGTTCTGCCTCTGTGGTAATGCCCTGTAATTACACACAAGTGGTTTTTAGAACTACTTTTGTAAGAATTCTGTAGGAATATTGGGAGGGCAGGGGAATATTTTGCTAGGTATAAGTTTCTGTCAAGTAAAACATCATCTGCAAGGGACTTCTTGTTTTCCCTCTCCCTCAGCCAGCTTAAAGGAATTATGCTTCAATATTCTGTTGAGTATGACAGAACAACCAAAAGTGAACATTCCACCCCCAATAAATACAATTACAAATATCTGAGTTTGTGTATATGACATGTGTATGTACAGGACAGTAGAAGTATAGAAAAATCCTAATTATGGGATGAATTAGTTGAGTGGTGTAATGTTCCTAAGCCATCTTGCTTCACAAGAGTTTTCTTGTATCACTTGATTCAGAAGTGGTACTAGTTCTGAAAATAAAATGTTCTTAATAGAAAGTCTTGGTTGATAGTTAATCTGTATTATTCTCTGACAATTACTGATATATGATGTCTGTAAACTGTGTGATGCTTAGTGCTGCCATATGTTCACTTTTGCAGGAGGAGTAAAGCTGGGCTTAGGAGACTTCATCTTCTACAGTGTCCTTGTTGGCAAAGCCTCTGCAACAGCAAGTGGGGACTGGAACACGACGTTAGCATGTTTTGTAGCCATATTAATTGTGAGTACAATGTCATATTAAAATAGGGATAGTTTCAGTTGTTCATCAGGAACAAAGTCATAACTGCTACATTTTTTTCCTTTGAAATTCATTTATTTGATGGCCAGACTGAAAACTGAAGTGGGCTTTAGCTGTGATATTCGTTGTATGTACATCTGCCACTTAAGCCTTAAGTTTAGGAAGGCATGAATTTTATCTTGCATTTCTGTGGGATTAATGTTTATATATATTTAATATTTTGCTTGTCAAGGTTCCCTAATTTGTCCATATTTTTTTTTTCTTTTGTGTGTGTTTTTTTTTCTTCCCCTCAGGGTCTGTGCCTTACACTTCTGCTTCTTGCCATCTTTAAGAAGGCCTTACCAGCTCTTCCAATCTCCATAACCTTTGGGCTAGTTTTTTACTTTGCTACAGATAACTTGGTGCAGCCCTTTATGGACCAGCTAGCTTTCCATCAGTTTTATATCTAGCACACATGATGCTGGTGTTCTACGGAGAATTGTAGCAAATCTGGGAGGAGGAAAATGTTTTTCCCTCGGTCCTCAAGTGAGACTGAAGCTTAATACTCAAGATTCCAAGCCTGAATCATTACAACTTCCTCCAATAGTGTTTGGTTTGGTTTTTTTCCTGAGACAACTGCTGCACTGGGCACCATATGATTTTTCCTGTGTGAAAGTGGCTTCTTCCTGATGGCTGGTCTGGTATCAGAGGTGATCTGATAGACATATCTCTGGTAAGGACCACCTGTGTGAAATCTCCCAACGCTTCCACCAGCAATGTGATCTCTTGCCACAGGTTGATTATTTTCACAGCATGAAGGGTGCTCAGGACTTCCTTGATGTTGACAGAGGAAGCTGACAAATCACGTGGAACTTGTCCCCTGCTTGGAGGGAGAGAGCCCAGTTCAGACTTCTTCAGCAGTGGTTTTTTTTGACAGTGGAGTCCTGGCTCTGCTCTGTGTAATAAGAAAGGACTTTGTAACAATTTGACAAAGGGAGAAAGTACTGTCACTCTAAGAGTGCTCCACCACTTCATAGCCTCTGTGCCTGAGCGTGCTTCGGTTAGTAAATTTAAAAGCTTTTTTTTTTTTTTCCCCCACACTGGAACTAGAGCCTCTTCTCATTTTTAATACTTTGTACCCTCAAGCATGGAGGAGTGCACCTTCTGTACACTTGCTGCAATTTATGTAGCTACTTAGACTTGGACTGAATTATTTGGCATTAGTAGATCATAAGGTCCTGATTTGGATCTTGGATTCTCAAAGGTTAATAAACTACATTAAAAAGCAATTTCAGGACTTAACTCTTTGTGCTCTTGCTCGAGCACCATTTCAAACCTTGTGTTTGAGGACAGTCACTAACAGCACGGACTGCATTGTTGGCATTTGTTCCTTCTCATGACATTCTTACAAATTAATCAGGCATTTGCAGCACTCCCAGATGGAGGTTAGCTCACCAGACCTAGAGGCCACAGTGCTATTAGGAGCACTTGTAATGCATCACTGAAATTTTTCCTCTTCAAAACTGTGGTTTACAGTTCTGTTGACCTGAAGGATGGGTCACTCGACCATCTAAAGCCTCAGGTTGAGCAGGAGGGGTTTTTTTCATGCAGCATCTTTATTGGTGAGGTTACTTAAGTTAGGTGAGACGTTACTTTGTGTTACCAAGGAGCAAAATTTGTGACCCTCTTTCACTTTCCTGTGAGGAACTGAAGACTGGAGAACTGAAAGACAACTCAAATTCACTGAAGATATGAGATTTCAAACTTCTTACAAGAAGAATCCATTTAAACCTTAAAACTGCTAAAACTTTTCCTTCTTCATTTGAGAGAGCTCATTTATGAATAACTGCTTGGAAATGAGACTTGTGGGAGATGAAGTTGGTTTTGCCATAGGCTCTTGCTCTGTACAAGTCATTTGTTTTCTGAGGGAAGAGTAGGGAGTGGATACTGTTGATGGCCATTCCATTTTACTTACTTCTTGATACTGGAGTCCTTGCCAAGTAGAGCAACTGTCAAAATCCTGACACAAACTCCTTTTACCTTGTTTCTGAGGCTTTGTTTCAGTGCCTATAGATTGAAAAGACTGAGACATCACAGATGCTCACCAACCATTGCCCAAATAAGGGGAGAAAGGCTGTGATGTATAAATCTGCTTTAAAACCCAGGAAGGTTTGATTGTCCTTGGACACATCTGTCTCTCTTCTGGTATGACTTGCTAACTGTGGTGTTAGCATTGACAATTTTCATAAAATATATTGTCTTGTCTCATCTGAAATACTTCTATTCATCTCATTTTTGTGCTGGATAGCATTAATAAACTAACCATATCAAAATTGCTTACACAGACTTTTCAAGTCAAACTCGCTTGTGTTTTCTAGCTTAAGTCACTGCTCCATATTTTGCTGCAGTGAAGTCTGACTTAAAGCAGGTTGGTTGTTCTTTGGGGGCTTTGTTTGGGGTTTTTTTACAAGACTTTGAGTTGTTTTTATACTGTTGTAACTTGTCCCTTTCCCAAGTATTATATCTAAGGGAATTCCCTTGTGTGTCTTATTGGGCATCGTAGCTTTTGTTTCATTGTCTAGAACAGGTTTGCTGAGAGTTGGCATCACTAGCATCTGTTTGCATCTCTGAGCTGACTCTCAGTTAAAACTTGTTGCTTAAATGCAGCAGTCATCTTTACTGTTTGGGTTTTGGCTTAAATATGCACCATGGGAGCACCAGCTCCATGAAGAGTTGCTTTGGAATCTATAGAAATGCACAAAAGCCTTTCCACATACTTGAATGGGTGTTAGATGTGCAACCTAAGGAAGAGCTCAGAATCTTCAAACACTAAATTGTCTTCCACTCTCCAGAGCTGCTTCTGCTATCCTGAAGTTTTAATTTTTGAGCTGGTGTGGAGTTACAGTGGGGGGAAACTATAAAATTTATATTCACAGAAACTGTTCAAGTTTATGTATTTGAATCTCAAGTTAAATTTGGAAGGGAAATTTCCCTTTCAAGCCCAGGCCAATATATTTTAAAGTACACTGCTTATTACCAAGTCATACATACACTTCCAAAAGCCAGATGAAATTTTCTAGATTTTACCCTCTTGTACCAAGTCATGGTAGCTTATGTTCCAAATGAGATCTTGCAACTGAAGATCATCTCAGTACTTGGGTCTCTAAGGTTCAGTTGAGGGTAAGTTTTGTTTGTATTTGGGCTTTACTAGATATGCCTGAAGGTTGTGTCATTTTGCCTCTCCTTTGTCTTAAAACACTGATCTAATTTGAACCATTTCAGCTCAGTTAGCTTGGTGTAACCAAAAGACTTCTGGTACATAGTCTACATTTCTGAGAGAGTTTTTGTTGTTGTTAAATAAGTACATTAATGAGAGCACATTAGAGTGTAGCTCAGAGAACTGGTAACTGCTGTGTGACTCTTTCAGTATTCATGCTCTGAGACTGGGTATCATGAGAGCTTTCTCTCCCCTTTCAGCTTAATCAGTGATTAGTCTTTGGCTAAGCTTCAAAAAAATGTATAAGAAAACATAATACTGAGTTACAGGCTTGCCTAAAAATCAGCCACCTTCATTTCTCCTTTTTGTTTTTTTCCTGTTGAGGGATTTAATGCAGAGCAAAAAAGAGAGAGAACCCTGGAAGCTGCTCTTATAGCAGAGGTGTATGATGCTGTCACATCTCTGTGTGGCTGTTATGGTGGTACTCAAATTCAAAGGTCATCTGTGTGAGGTGAGTCTCACAGGTATGCACGTGGTATTGCAACACACTCAGAACAGTTTTAGCTGGGCTGCTGATGACTTATTTGAGCCAAATAACCAAGGGCTGTGCTCCACTAAACAATGGCTGATCTCCTCAGTGTACAAAGCAGACCCTGACTATTTCAGGCATAGGAGACTGGTGCTTCTTGGACATATAGATACATATCTGGACCTATAGAGATGTAGATACATGTATGTACTCTGGGCCTGTAGCTGACAACTGTTCTGCCACTAGTGCAGTCAAGAATTAAATATGCAGAAGTACATTTTGGGTGGATGGTACTATAGGACAAAACTTCTCAAAATGCTTTATTTAAAAAAAAAACAACAGACTTTGGGCAACGATGCTGTTGAAATGCATTTGATGGACTGTGGAACGTGTCTGCACTGTGATTGCATCTCAGTGGTACCTTGGTCATTGGGGAACGCTAACACATGAACTAGATTGGAATTCTTTTACACTCAAAAGCATTTGTTTTCTTTTTTACAAACACTGGTTTGTACATAATCTGAATTGAATGTGAATGTTTTTTAAACACCTTTCCTGTTCTTGATAAGATAACGGTTTTGATAGATTATTGCAAATTTTCCTGTATTTGTCTAATTATTAAAATAAAAGTTGCATGGATCCTGACCTATCTTACCTTTACTGTATTATTTTCAAGCCATCTCTTAAAGCTGTTGGAGGCCTAAACACTGTTGCTATTTTTATTCAACGTTTAATGAGTAAGATTCCTGTCTTAAGACACTAAAGTAGCTGCTTTATTTCAGAGCTTCAGACTGATTTCTCTACAAGTACTTTTTTTCTAAAAGCTGCTTTTTGTGTTCATTTAAAGAGTCGGTCAAAGCCTGCTGCAAAAGCACCCAGAAGGTATAATTAAGGCATGAAAAAAGGATATGTGGTTATACTGAAGCACCAGCTGGCACAATGAAGATCAGTGTTACACAGGAAAAACACAGGATGTTCAGAAAGAAAAAACCTTTCATGAACAGTGGTGTGTATTGTTGTTTTGGTGTTGGTTTCGTACCAGTATGATTGAAAAAATGTTTTTCCCTAGCAATATTTTGTTGTTGGTTTGGAGAAGTGCTGACTGCAAACTCAGACCAGCTCAAAACAAGGTTGCTATTGAAGATGTTTTTCTGAAGGGTTGTGTCATCTCTGCATGGAAGGCCTGTATGGAAGACCTAAAGAAAGGTCCATCTGGCAAGCAGAAAGTCAAGCACAGATGGTGAGAGGTCTGCACTGGATGAGCAAGGAGCTCCCAACTGAACCCAAATAGGAAGAGGTGGACCCAGGAAGAGATGGCCTGAAAGGAACATGGAGTTACTTTCTGATCTTGCAGGGGTAGGGTTAGGAAACCCAAGACCCTTCTGGAGTTGAATCTGGCAAGAGATGTGAAGGGTAAGAAGAAAGGATTCTACAATTATGTAATAGCAAAAGGAAGACTAGGGAAAAAAGGTGCCCCCACCTGCTGAGTGGGGCAGGGGAGCTTGTGACAAATGAGGTGGAGAAGGCAGGCTCTGGTACCTGCTGCCTTCCTTGCCTCAGCCTTTATTGGCCAGGCTGGCCTTGAGGAATCCCATACCCCTGAGAGCAGAAGGAAAGTCTGGAAGAAGGGAGACAACCTTGGTGGAAGAGGCAGGTTAGGGAAGCACGTAAACGAACTGGATGTACCTTAAGTCTGTGAGGCCTGAAGGTTGCACCTATGAGTGAGGAAGGGAGCTGGTGTCATTGCAAGGCTACTCTCAATTGTCTTGGAATGGTCATGGCAGTTGGGAGAGGTTCCTGAAGGCTGGAAGAGAGCAAATTTCACTCACTCCTGTCCTCAAGAAAAGCAGGAAAGAAGAACTGGGGAGCTGTAAGTCTGTCTGTGGTGGCTGACACAGAAAATCATCCTGGAAAGCACTTCCAAATACATGAAGGACCAGAGGGTGATTTGGAGTAGTTAGCATGGATTTACAAAGAGGAAATCATGCTTGACCAACCTCATTGCCTTTGACATTGAGGTGACTGGCTTGCTGGCTGAGGGGAGAGCAGCTGATGTTTGCTTTGACTTTTATACAGCTTTTCACACCATCTCCCATAACATCATCATAGAGGAGCAGACAAAGTATGGGCCAGATAAGTGGATAGTGAGATGGACTGAAAAGTGGCACAGTGCTTGGGCCCAGAGGGTTGTGATGAGCAGCACAAAGTCCAATCGGAGGCAAGTCATTAGTGGTGTATCACAGGGCTCAATACTGGGGTCAATACTGCTCAACTTTTTCATTGATGATCTGGATGGCAGAATGGAGTGTGCCCTCACCAAGTTTGGAGTTGATACAAAAATGGAAGGAGTGTGCAGATGACTGTGCAGCCATTTAGAGGAACCTCAATAGGCTGGAGAATTGGTCAGAAAGGGGAAGTGCAAAGCCCTGAGTCTGGGGAGAAGTAACCCCAGGCACCAGTATGTGCTGGGGTCTGACCAGTTGGAAAGCAGCTCTGCAGAGAAAGACCTTGGGTGGACAGCAGGCTGACTGAGCCAGCAGTGCACCTTCCACCAGAGAAGGTCAGCAGCATCCTGGGCTGCAGCAGGAGTGTTGCCAGCAGGTTAAGGGAGGTGATCTTTCCTCTCTGCTCAGCACTGGTTAGACCACACCTGGAGTGCTGTCTCCAGTTCTGGTCTCTCCAGTACAAGGAAGATTGGACCTACTGGAGTGCTAGTGCAGGGCCACAAAACTGCCAGAATCTGTGAATTTCTTAATTCTGATCTAGTTCTGAGGTGTGATGATTAAATGTTTTAAGAATAGAAACATATTCTGGAACTAGGAGCTAAAACCTCTAAAAGTGAGAATTGGGACCTAATTTGGTTTCCACCTTAGTAGTATTTTACTGAGGTTAAACACTGAGCTTGGAGCTATGATTCTAGTATGCTAATTTGATTACCTGTTTGTTTTCTTACTTCATTCTATTTTTAATGTAATCTTTTGGGGGTAGGTAAATAAGTTTCATCTGCTGACAGCATTAGCTCTCGTGGCAAATTCACCTTGGTCTGTAGCAGTCACTGCTAGGGGTTTTTAAATTACCAAGAAATCTCAAGGTATGTTTATGGCCAAATTCTGGTCTGTAAATGTCCCGAATTTGTGAAGCCTAGAGAGAGAAGAACCAGCCTTCATTGACAGGAGCTAACAGACCTGGAGCTTGGGTAAGGAAACAGTCCATGAGTTTGATGCCCTGATTTTGGGTCTCCCTAAACCCGATTTGCTGCAGGAAGGCGATTGTGGCTTGGCATCAAGAGGCACTGATGGATAGCCCCAGTGTAATTGGATTAGATTTGCATTTTCTTTGTTTTGAAATAGGCTTTTAATCTCGAGTGACTGGAGTAATGGATAGACTTCTGTGTTTGTATTAATTTTCTGATTCCAGTAGTTTCAGATAAGGGTTGCCCGCTTTGATCTGGGCTGTGCTGCTGTCAGAATTAAGCCTTGTTCTTCTCCCTGGTTTTGTTGTACAAGTCAGCATGAGCATGGAGAACGCCTGGGAGCACAGCTGGGTGTTCATCGAATGTATTCACTGCAGATTTGATTGGATCAATGGCTTATTTAGCCAATAAAATCCTAACCAGTGATACAACAGCATGCTCCAGTGAAGGATGTCCTGCTACCATCGAGTTATTGGCAGGTTTACACCCCGGGCACAAACTTTTAACTGGTGCTGTTTGGTAATGAACTGTGTGATGAATTCTGCTCCCAGTTGTTACCTATGAGGAAGGAATTAAATCAGGCTGGGGATGTGGAGGGGAGGATTTGTAAGAAGATCAAAAATGGCTGGTGTCTGGCAGCAGAGGGAAGCTGGAGGGCTGGGTAGTCCCCGGGGTGCTCTGGTTCAGCAGGGAGGGTGAGAAATGAAGACTGCCTTGGAGTGGGAGAGCAGTGCCTGGGCTCCCAGCAATAATCACTTCTAAAGCTGTAATCACAGCCACATGGCAGCACTGTGCCTTTTTTACTGCTTTCTATTCTTAGTGCTCGTAACGAGGGATTAAAGAGCATGATAGAAATACATGCTTAAAAAAACTAGACTGTTACAAAATATGATTTCCTTTTGAAGGGCTGTATTTAGTACATGATGAACCCTGGAGGGGAGGCACGTATGCATTTCCAGGCACTGCTAAGGTTTCAAAACTATTTTAAGAACAGCACAACCTGGCTGTTGTCATAGTAGCAATAAACCTTTTAATCCCACTTCCTGGGGAGATGAAGCTGTTGTCTACTTAATCTACTTAAAGATCATCAAGGCTGTTTATGTGACTTGGAACTAGAGATGTAGCACGGAGAAGTTGCTACTTGTTGCCCTCATGGAGTTTGGTGCTTTTTGTCTGCTTTGATGGTGTTTGATTTGCTGAAAGACCCATCTCATGACCAGCTGGAGGAGATGGTGAAAGACCCATCTCATGACCAGCTAGTAGGAGGATGGTCACCTGGGAAGCTAGTCTTCATTTATACCACAATTTATCATTGTGGTTAAATGAAACTGGTTTAGGTAGTCCTGGGCCAGACCTTGCCACTATCATGGGTTTCTCACAGTTTAAAAGCTTCCTTTTTGAGGAAGTCCTTTCATCCTTAGTGCTTCCATTCCTTAGAGTCTCTGAAGCTTCCCAAACAGCATTGGGCCACATTTATACATTGCTGTAAACACAGAATGGTTTTAGTTGGAAGGAACCTTAAAGGTCATCTGGTTCCAGTCACCCTGTCATGGGCAGGGACACCTCCCACTAGACCAGGTTGCTCAAAGCCCCATCCAGACTGGCCTTGAACACCTCNTTTGTAAGAAGATCAAAAATGGCTGGTGTCTGGCAGCAGAGGGAAGCTGGAGGGCTGGGTAGTCCCCGGGGTGCTCTGGTTCAGCAGGGAGGGTGAGAAATGAAGACTGCCTTGGAGTGGGAGAGCAGTGCCTGGGCTCCCAGCAATAATCACTTCTAAAGCTGTAATCACAGCCACATGGCAGCACTGTGCCTTTTTTACTGCTTTCTATTCTTAGTGCTCGTAACGAGGGATTCAAGTGCATGATAGAAATACATGCTTAAAAAAACTAGACTGTTACAAAATATGATTTCCTTTTGAAGGGCTGTATTTAGTACATGATGAACCCTGGAGGGGAGGCACGTATGCATTTCCAGGCACTGCTAAGGTTTCAAAACTATTTTAAGAACAGCACAACCTGGCTGTTGTCATAGTAGCAATAAACCTTTTAATCCCACTTCCTGGGGAGATGAAGCTGTTGTCTACTTAATCTACTTAAAGATCATCAAGGCTGTTTATGTGACTTGGAACTAGAGATGTAGCACGGAGAAGTTGCTACTTGTTGCCCTCATGGAGTTTGGTGCTTTTTGTCTGCTTTGATGGTGTTTGATTTGCTGAAAGACCCATCTCATGACCAGCTGGAGGAGATGGTGAAAGACCCATCTCATGACCAGCTAGTAGGAGGATGGTCACCTGGGAAGCTAGTCTTCATTTATACCACAATTTATCATTGTGGTTAAATGAAACTGGTTTAGGTAGTCCTGGGCCAGACCTTGCCACTATCATGGGTTTCTCACAGTTTAAAAGCTTCCTTTTTGAGGAAGTCCTTTCATCCTTAGTGCTTCCATTCCTTAGAGTCTCTGAAGCTTCCCAAACAGCATTGGGCCACATTTATACATTGCTGTAAACACAGAATGGTTTTAGTTGGAAGGAACCTTAAAGGTCATCTGGTTCCAGTCACCCTGTCATGGGCAGGGACACCTCCCACTAGACCAGGTTGCTCAAAGCCCCATCCAGACTGGCCTTGAACACCTCCAGTGTTAGGGCATCTACAAGCTCCCTGGGCAACCTGTTCCAGTGTCTCACCACCCTCATAATGAAAAACTTCTTTAGATCTCCTCTAAATCTCCCCTCTTCCAGTTTGAAGCCTTTTCTCCTTGTCCTATCACTACAAGCCCTTGTAAAAAGTCCCTCCCCAGGTTTCTTGTAGGCCCCTTTCAGATACTGGAAGGTCACTATAAGGTCTCNCGGGCACAAACTTTTAACTGGTGCTGTTTGGTAATGAACTGTGTGATGAATTCTGCTCCCAGTTGTTACCTATGAGGAAGGAATTAAATCAGGCTGGGGATGTGGAGGGGAGGATTTGTAAGAAGATCAAAAATGGCTGGTGTCTGGCAGCAGAGGGAAGCTGGAGGGCTGGGTAGTCCCCGGGGTGCTCTGGTTCAGCAGGGAGGGTGAGAAATGAAGACTGCCTTGGAGTGGGAGAGCAGTGCCTGGGCTCCCAGCAATAATCACTTCTAAAGCTGTAATCACAGCCACATGGCAGCACTGTGCCTTTTTTACTGCTTTCTATTCTTAGTGCTCGTAACGAGGGATTAAAGAGCATGATAGAAATACATGCTTAAAAAAACTAGACTGTTACAAAATATGATTTCCTTTTGAAGGGCTGTATTTAGTACATGATGAACCCTGGAGGGGAGGCACGTATGCATTTCCAGGCACTGCTAAGGTTTCAAAACTATTTTAAGAACAGCACAACCTGGCTGTTGTCATAGTAGCAATAAACCTTTTAATCCCACTTCCTGGGGAGATGAAGCTGTTGTCTACTTAATCTACTTAAAGATCATCAAGGCTGTTTATGTGACTTGGAACTAGAGATGTAGCACGGAGAAGTTGCTACTTGTTGCCCTCATGGAGTTTGGTGCTTTTTGTCTGCTTTGATGGTGTTTGATTTGCTGAAAGACCCATCTCATGACCAGCTGGAGGAGATGGTGAAAGACCCATCTCATGACCAGCTAGTAGGAGGATGGTCACCTGGGAAGCTAGTCTTCATTTATACCACAATTTATCATTGTGGTTAAATGAAACTGGTTTAGGTAGTCCTGGGCCAGACCTTGCCACTATCATGGGTTTCTCACAGTTTAAAAGCTTCCTTTTTGAGGAAGTCCTTTCATCCTTAGTGCTTCCATTCCTTAGAGTCTCTGAAGCTTCCCAAACAGCATTGGGCCACATTTATACATTGCTGTAAACACAGAATGGTTTTAGTTGGAAGGAACCTTAAAGGTCATCTGGTTCCAGTCACCCTGTCATGGGCAGGGACACCTCCCACTAGACCAGGTTGCTCAAAGCCCCATCCAGACTGGCCTTGAACACCTCCAGTGTTAGGGCATCTACAAGCTCCCTGGGCAACCTGTTCCAGTGTCTCACCACCCTCATAATGAAAAACTTCTTTAGATCTCCTCTAAATCTCCCCTCTTCCAGTTTGAAGCCTTTTCTCCTTGTCCTATCACTACAAGCCCTTGTAAAAAGTCCCTCCCCAGGTTTCTTGTAGGCCCCTTTCAGATACTGGAAGGTCACTATAAGGTCTCTCTGGAGCCTTCTTTTCTCCAGGCTGAACAACCACAACTCCCTCAGCCTGTCCTCATAGGAGAGATGTTCCCAGTCCACTGATCATCTTCATGGCCCTTCTCTGGACCAGCTCCAATAGGTCCATCCTTCTTGTGTTGGGGGCTCCAGACCCAGGTGCACTATTCCAGGTGGGGTCTTGTGAGAGCAGAGTAGAGGGTGAGAATCACCTTTTTAGTCCCTTAAAAATGAACACAAGTAAAAGTTCCCTGAAGTGTTTGTATAATGCAGGGTGACTTATTCTTACATGTACAGTAGATAGTCAAGAGAAAACTGCCAGATTCTTCAGCTGCTTTTTGGAGCTCAGTTTAGCAGGGTAGGGAGAATTTTAAATGTCATGTCAAAATAATCATTAGAGTAGAATTTGGCATCCTGAACTGAGAACGACCTGAACATTTGTTCTTGTGTGTCTAGAACTAAAAGAGACCTTCCTTCTCACCAGATCAAATTTCTCAGTGATTATTTAATCTGTGCCTTTGCCAGTTTATTTGGTGTAGTCTGGTTACAGTACTGGGTTAGAGAACCTCACGTCCTGCAAACCAGCAACACGTGTCTTCTGTTTGAACCAATGTCTTGGTGTATACTGAAAATTAGCAACACTTGGAGGATTTTTTGTGTTTCCCTGAAGTCTGCATGCTCTGGCTAGATGGTCACTCAGTCATTTGGACAAATGACACAACAGATTAAACAAAAGAATGTTTCCAAGTTATTTATTTGCAGATTTAAAAACAATATATATATTTGTTTGCCCCTCTGTAAAGTTTTGATCATGAGTAATTGTTTTTGTGCTCCTTCCCCTTCTTTCCAGCAGCCTTTAGCTGAACATGATGTGGAATGATGTGTTAGACAAAGCTTTGCCTATTATTCCTGTCCCTCTGTGGATGGTTTCCTGGTATTGGAGGGAAGCTGGCCAGTTCCTGCAAAGAGTCTGCAGCACTCCCTGACTGAAATGCTGTAGCAGCTCTAGCAGGTTTGAATAGCTGCCTACCCCTTTGGTGGCTTTTTTTTGATGCCTGGTGCTACCACTAAACCTTTTCATCAGATCTCATGGGCCCTGGAGGTGCCTTGCTCACTGACCTACCTGCACCATCATTTGACTTCTGTACAATTGATCAGCCCTAACAGGCTTTGGAGATGCTGGCCAGCCCCCAACCACCCTGAGGGGTGGGGAAAGTGGTTCTTTCCTCTTTCCCCTTCCTTCTCACAGTGTTGGCTTCAGGCACTGTGAGGAGGGAGCAGTGAACACCCCCCAGATGGGGCACAGGCCATGGGACCTGGTGTTGGGGTGGAATCCCCTCAGTCTGTCCCATGTGGTCCCCAGGAGGTGTCCTGTATAGTGTCCTACCAGAAGACTGGTTAGGTGGGATGGGGGATGTCTTCCCAGCAGAACTCTTTTTGTTCCTAAGTGCTTTAGAAACCTCCCAGTTTGACAGTCTGAACAAAACAAATTTGTTATTTTAAAACAGCTTCTGTTTCAAAACATTCGTATTATTTAAAAATTTTAATTCTGATTTGTCACTGTTCTATTTAATGTGAAGTATTCAACATTTTGTCCTACCTTGGCAATTTTTTTCACCACAAATACTAAATAATTTTATGGCATGAGGGAACTGTTTCTTCCTTTTCATGTATGGTAAAAATGCTAGTAGAGGATTTTTTTCAGTTTCTACAAGCAACTTGTTGCTGCTTGGCATTTATGCTACCCAGTTGATTTATTAAGGAAAAATCAATCACGTTTGGGGATAACTCTGTTAAAGGTATCAATTTTTCTTTACTGAGCTGTATTATGCTAAATCAATTCTTAAGTGTTTTGATCTGGCTGGCAAGTAGATGGAGACAGAATGGAAAAAGGTACCTCAGTATTCAGTAATACCTCTGTAGACACAATATTGAGGCATATTATTCTAATTTGTGTCAAGGACTTTGAGCATAATTTAAGGTAGGTCTCCATTTGGTGCAGTATTTTAGATCAAAACCCCTAAATCATGTAGTTTGATGTCCAGCTCAACTCCAGTTCTGCCAAATCACATGAGATATGATTAATCCTTACAATGGTAGCTAAAATTACATCTCATGTTTTGAAAAGAAAGCAGATTTTATCAGTAGTCTCTAAGCTCTGCAGGATGAGATCATCATTATGTCAATGTCTCACAGAGTGCTGAGCATTTTGCACACATAGAAATGGTGTTTCTTAGAAACAAATTGAGCAGCTGGGTACAAACATCTCCCACTCTTACAGGAATGGTCAGTGCCTCCAGCTGCTGCTTGGGCTTTAGTAGGTTGGTTTTTTTTCCCAATGGTTTTACTATAATTATAGAGGTGAGAGCTATTTATGCTTAATCTTGTAATGAGTGAGTTTGTGTAATGCATTTACCCAAGTGGACTTCCTAGATGGTGAAGCCCAGAGCTTGCACTGGCTGCTGGGGATCAACCAGCAAGAGAAGACAGCGTGGAGAGCTCCAACGCTGCCACCAGAGTTAGTGACACACTGTATGTATTTTTAAAATAATCAATTGTTTTGCTGGGGACGAGAACCTTAAACTAGCTCCTGTGGGGCAGCAAAGTGCCATCTCCCACCACAGTTCTGTGAACTTTGCATTGGACATTCATAGCTCTAAAACTAGAAGCAGGTACAGCAACGTGAGTATGTGCCTGAGAAGTTGAGGTGTGTGGTTTGCAGCTTTACTCCTCGTTCCACAGGGTTTATACCAAGTGATTTTCTTGGTCAGCCCAAGCAGTTATTTAAAAGCCACTCTTGTTGGGGTTTGCAGTTTCTTCTTCCCATTTAGGCTACTGAATTGTCCCACGTGTCACTGAGAAAACCCTGGGAGAGGGAGGTCACTGAGTGATTTATTCCACCAGTGTTCTCAGGACCCTTTGGAATGAGCTGGGAGCTGGAATGTCTGGGGTCTGCTTTCAGATGGGTACTTAAAGGGTAAGATTTTTGCATCTCCTGCTTAGACTCTCAGAGGTTTGCACGTGGTGGGAAACCTGCATTTCTGGCTTGTGTGTGCCTCTGGGTGAGAGGAATGGCTGGTTCTCTTTGGCTTAGAGACCTGTGTGTGCCTCTGGGTGAGAGGAATAGTTGGTTCTCTTTGGCTTAGAGACCTGTGAAGAAGACACAAGTACCTATCACATGAACCATCCTCAGCTTGGCAGCCTCATGCTGTCGTTGGCTTCTAGTGCTAAAAACGACATAGCTGAGGATGATTTTGCAGTCACATGTGGTGCCATGATAGGAAGGCACCAGAAGTTTCACTTCCACCTGTGCCACTTTCTACAATTTTCCTGCCACCCACAGAAGCAGGAGTGGCTGTTCCCAATGGTTGCTCCCCTGTTTTGTTCTCAGCTCTGCCTTTCCTGCTCTCACATATCTCAAACCCATGTGTGTGAGGGAAAGGTGGAGTAGAGGAAGAACATGCAGGAGAGGGCTGATAGGTTTAGCAATGGTGTCTCCCAACGTAGTGTGTGTGAGAGGTTTAACACCAGGTTTTCCTGATTTATTAGGGCCATGAAATGACCAGACAGGCACCATTTGGCTGGGTGCAGAGAATCACTGTTGTTTTCAAAGTGACAGTTACACAGTCAAGCCCTTAATAATTACAGAAGCATTCTTCTAGCTGAGCTGTCTTCCCTAGAATGTGCAGAGGACCTGCAAAACAGTCCTAGAAATACCTTGCCCTGCAGTTTTCAATCCTCCTTCCTAAACCTGGTTCCTAGAGTCCACCTGTTTTGAAATCAGCATCTTTTCTGGACACTTCTTTAAGTTTCAGACTGGTTTTTTGGCCCCTTTATAGCAACGTGTCCAGAATGAAACATTACTTTTGCTCTCCAGCGGGCTGAAGGGAGGGAGAAGCTGAAGGTACTTCATCCCTCTATGGTGCAATACCTCTGAGTAATCCAGCCTAACAGGGCTTTATTATTTTGTTATGTGACAGATTTCTGCCTACCATGCTATTTCCCCACCACTCCTACCACCAGTGTTTGCTGGGTGTCCTTGTGCCCTGAATTCTTGTGGTTTGAATTGTTTTTCTCAGGTATGCTGTTCTGCATTTTTCCCTGATGAATTCACCCTTGGTGGTGTTTGCCTCCAGTTCTTCTGCAGCAGTAGAGTCCAGCAGTGGCTACAGGTAAGAAACCACAGTTCATGTTGGAGTCTCTTTGCTGTATTTCTCTAGCTCTAGTGATTTTTGCATCATTCTCCCACTGCAATTTTCATGAGTATGTTTTTAATTCCTACTCCTTACTTCATCAAAGAACGTTTTGAAGCAAACCAAGCCTCGTAATGATTCCCATCTTTTCTTTGTTAGAAACTCCTCTCATGCTACTCCTTGTTTTCATTTTAGATTATTATTTCAGTAGTGTCTCTTACCCAGTTTCTGTTGCCAAGATTCTGTCTGTATCCAAGGCAACTTAAATAATTTGGAGAGTAAGATAGCGAGAGGTGATGTATCAATTATTAACATCCAAGTCGATGACCTCTGTGGCACTCCCTTTTTTGCATCTTTGTGATTCTGCTGGATTGAAGCCGTTGGGGTGCAGTGTGTACAGTTGTGGAGCCAGGGAAGATTCCTGGCTAATGAAGACCTGCTGTTTTGTAATGCAGCAACGTGTTCCAGCCTATTCCAGTGCCATGTGCATCACGTGGGATCTGGGCTGACAGCCAGTGCAAACGTTCCTTCAAGGACTTCAGGACATATTCTAATTATGTTTAGATTCTCCCACTCTCTTTTCATCTGAAGGATGTCACTCTTCCTGCTCATTTCAAAGAGCTCCATCTGCCAGCATGAGAGGGGTCCAGTGGTGCACTTGTGTGAGAGGTGGTGGGATGGCTGGCTTTGTGAGTGACTCTTCAGCCTCCAGCTGTGAGAAGTCCCAGGCCTTTGAACACTGTCAGAGCTTGGCCAGTGTCCAGCAGTGTTTTCATCCAGTGCTGGAGGAGATGTAAAATCCCCAGGAAGAAAGAGCCTCATTTCTCTGAGCCTAGCAGGGGAAAAGGGAGAATGAGTTGTGTGAAACTCGCCAGAGCTAAAAAAGGCAACGTTTTGTGGAGGAAAATGGAGGAAAAATATACTTCTGGGAGCTATGTGTGAACATGTGTACTCTCTCACAACCTGTTACTGAATTATGTGTGGTGGGACTACCCCTCTTACCTAGGGGTCTTTTTTAAGGGAACTGGAATTGCAGAACAGCATCAAGAAGGCCACTACACCATACCATGCACTGGAACATCAGTCTGGGAGGTGGACACCATGAGGGACAGACCCATGGCTGCATGTGCTACATGGCAAATGAGCCCGTGCATTTCTGTGGGTGTGTAGAACAGGGTGTTGAAAGGGTGCAGGCTCAGCCTGGGGGAAGTGTTCCTGATGTGGGGAGGAGGGAGAGGGACACCCTCTTCTGTCCTTACTTTGTGAGTTACCCAAGGGCAAAACTTATTCTTGTCTCTGCAGTGGTCTGTGCCCTCTGACCAGACAATTGGTGCAAAATCCGTGGTTTTTTTCCTGGAGAGCCACATGCAAGAACACCTTCTTTCAGCCAGATTAATTTCTCACGGGTGATATTGTTACATCAGATCCCTGGCTAATTAATGATTCCTATTGTCTAGACAAGTGCATTAATTAACTGGACGCATAAGAAAGTCTGGGTCAAACTTTAGAAAGTCGGCCAGACTCTCTCAATCCCTCGTGGCTGCTGGGATCATCCTGCTGCCCAGTGTGACCTGAGTAAGCAGTGTATTGTCAGACCAGCACGTCACAGCCCTCATTCTCACAGCTTCATGGTAACGTTGAGCAGCAGCTCGAGACTCTGCTGAGTGGCATGTGTGCCCAGCAAGAAGTTTTCACACGTTCTGTGGCCAGTGCTACTGAGCTGAAGTGACCTCAGGAGGTGGATGGGACCAGGGTTTAAAATCTGTAGCCTGCGTGTCCCTAACAACATAAGCCACCTTCAAGTGATTCATGGTCCAGTAACTGTGGTTGCCACTGATTGTGGTAACCATTGTGAACTTCTTGAAGAAAAGATGAGGTCCAGGCTGTTGTGGAATTGGTTGCTGGATAGAGCTGCTCCTGAAAACCAAGGAAATTTACGTCTTGTTCCTTGCATCTTGCCCACATGTAAGATTAGGAGAGAGGAAGAGGAACTGAGGGTAATTCTCTTCTTTGCCTCTACTTGGCTTATTTTGCTGCAAACTTGCTTGCCTCAGTCTATATAAGATGAAAGTCAGGCAGTGCTCTCGGGGCTGGGTGCACGAGGCTGGAGTAGGCGTCTGGCTTGAAGAGGTTTCTTTGTACTTTAATGGGCACTGCGAGGGGATCCCCAGAGAGTTCTTGGGATGAAAGCTGTTTTTCTATGGGCAGGCTGCTCAGAGTCTCATTATTGCTCTGGCTTTTGCTGCACAGCACATATGTTACTGCGGGGTTGTCAGCCCTTCAGTAGATTTCTACAGCGCAATAAAAATAAGTAGATTAACCAGGCAAAGAAGATTAGAGACACTTTGGGGAAGGCAAGAGAAGGGAGGAGGATGAGCAGGAGTGAGTATAAAAAGAGACCACAAGACTGTGAGTGCCAGGCTCTCTGGTGCATGTTACACAGGGTGGCTTTCTTTGTCCCTTTTGGGTTTGGGTTAGGCAGGCTGAGTAGACCTGATCCTGACGCTATGTCCAAAGAGAAACTGGAGTCACTGGTCAAGAACATGGAGATCATGCTCTCTGAGGTAGAGCAGCTGAAGATCCACTGCACCAAGCAGACAGAGGAGGTGAACCAGGTGGTACAGGAACTGCGCCGGGAGAACAGGGAGCTGACAGAGAAGTACGAGCACATCTGTCAGGACCTGAAGGAGGCCAAGGAGGCCATTGCCCAGCTGCAGGACACCAAGTTTGCCTTTGAGGCAAAGGAGCGGCAAGCACAGAAGCTCAACCGGCAGCTGTGAAGCAGCAGGAAAGAGAAGCAAGAGATTTTTCTAACCTGATCTAAGAGTAAACAGAAACCTTCAACTGCTGCAACCAAAAATCCCTGGATTGGCATTTTAAGCAACCCTTTCCCTTCCTCCTCAGACTAAACCTGTGTGCTGGAAAAAACCCATCTCTTTGTGGAGGCAAGATCTCAGGCGCAGCTGGAATTCTGCCCCAGAAGGCTCCTTTGTTAATGACTAAATACCTCATTATGCTGGGAGGGAGATCTCATTCCAGTATCCCTTGTCAGAGTTCTGAGCCATAGGAGTACAGCAATGGCTGCCAGGATCTGGGCACCTTCTCATGCCCCGTGGGGGTTGCGCAAGGACAGAGCCCGGGAAAAGAACTGTCTCTGCCTTGGGCCACTGGAGAGAGCTGTGCCACGGGAGCCCATCGAGATGGAGAGAAGGATCATCGTCTTGACAGCCCCCGTTGCTCTGTTTTGTTGCTAACTTTTCTCTGCTGCACAGCAGGGCTGTGATGCTGTCCTCAGCTTCCTTGCTGCCTGACGCTGGAAGACATCAGCAGGAGCTTACATCGTGCCTCATGCTTCCAATACTTGCTATCAAGGGCATGTTGGTCCAGAGGATCTTTTAATGCTATTACAGCCGGTGTTGTCCTCTTCCATTTCTGAAGTGTAGTATGAGAACTGGAAAGGTTTCTGTCTCCATTTCCATTTCAATAGCGTTAAACCCTAATGACTCCATGTTTAGTATGCTAGAGTTAAACCTCTGCTGAATATAACACTTTTTTAACCAAAGAGCTGTGTTTTGGCACTGGATTTACTTTTCTTAAGCAGAAGCAACGTGTATAAACGGCCTGGGAATTAGGAGGGATAAATGTATGTGGGGCGTGGGGGTGAGAATTGCTTGTCAGAGGTTTGGCTTTCAACTTTTCTCTCTTCTCCTCTCTCTCCTAAGCGGCATTTTTGGAAGTCAGTGCCAAGCCCAGCTAAGAGCAGGTGACTTTAGACTCCACAGTGAATAGCAGGAGATCTCAGGGAGGGAGTGCTGAGAGAAGAATCCTGAATGTTTAAAGGGAGCAAAGGCCTGCATGTTAAAATGGAGAACAGCTGGAGGATTTCCAGGAGGATCTTTCTTCATGTTGGCTGTGATGTAGCCAGCTTCCTTCTTCCCTCCAGAGCTTTGCTGTATTGGTGCCTCTGCCCAGCAAGCTCCTGTTCCCAGTGAGGGCTGAGGTTTGGGAGAAGCAGAGGAGCTGTTTCCATCCCTGAGGGGCTCAGGGGGTGTGTGGCATCAGGGGCAGGGGGGACACAAACCAGGCTGAGAGCAGGGGGTCAGAGCAGGGGGAAGGGAAGCCCCATAGAGATTGAGGCAGGGGCAGAAGAGTTCAGCAAGACCTGCTCTGAGGTCTCAGTCCAGCACTGGTGGAAATATTTGTAGTTTGTCATTGACTGCAAAAATACTGAGATCAGGCCTAGAATTTAGCTATTGTTCCTTCTCTACCCTCCCTTCTGCCACACCAGTCTAGGCCTGATCCAAAGCCTTTGGAAATGAGAATTTTCCCATTAATTTGAATGAGCTCTGGGCCAGACCTGAGCAGAGGGCTGCTGTTTGCATGGCAGACAAAGCCCTGGGACGTCCCTGGGGAACAGCTTTTTCTGTGAATCACTGTAAGTGGGAGCTGTGACAACGTGTTTGGTTAAATTTGCTTTTATTTTTGCTATTTTGGGTGGAGCAGATTGGAATATCTGGAAAACATTTGGGAGATTGGAGACTGTCCTTGATGTTTTCAAACATAATCTGAATACAAATGACCAGCCTTGACCCTTTGCTCCTTGCTCACCAGTGACATCTTGGGGAGCATGAGAAATCATCACTAATCACTGTATTTGTTTGTATAAGAACTGTTTTCTCTTGGAATTAATTCTCTAGATCAAATCTGCTTAGCACCTGTGATTTCTTCTACTTTTTATATATCATCAAAATGTAAAACCAACAATAAAAGGAAAACAAACAGCTGAGGGAGCGTCTGTTCTGGAGAAGGCATCGCCTCATTTCATGCATGTATATGTTAATTTTTGAGCATGAGTGTGTGTATGCTTGCTAAATATAATTATTCCTGTGTAAATCCTGAGCAGTGAGGAATGGAATAATGGAGACCCTCCAGATCTCCCTGTGTTCCCAGGTTAATCTCTCTAAATGAGATTCTCTGTGTGGCTGCCAAGTTCACCCTACGCAATATTTAAATCCGTGATACAGAAAAAGAAAATGAGATTGCAGTGTCCTCATGATCAGTTTCTTAATAATTAGCAGTGTCTACATTTAAGGAAAGTTGTGAGATTGATTTTTGTAAAAAAATCCTAAGTTTTGGGGGCCAATCCAATGCTAGAAAAAATTAATATAACACCCCTTCCCTTCCAGTAGACTCAGTTGTGTCCTGGTTTTGCTTACACAGGTTAAGCTTGGGCTGGTTTAAAATTGATGTGTGTTCCATTATGTGTAGGTCCTCTGTTTTTTCTATGCAAATCTTTGTGTATCCAAGTAGTCTTAGGAGTGGATCCTGAGGGGCAGTGTGTTGAAGTGCCTTTCACAACAAAGTCTCCATGGAATTAGTCACAGCACTTTGAAATAGTTTTTGCTTTTTGAACACCGACATTATCAGCACGTGCTGCTTTTCTTCTTTAAATGGCCTAAGGATGAGGAGCTGAAACTTGTGGGTAGCATCATCAGCTTGTTCAGAAATTTGACCTGAATAAAAGTCTTGCCTGATTGGGGTAAGAATCAAAATAAATACGAAGTGACAGGCTTACCATTGCCCTCATCTTGGAAAGGGATGAAGAGAAGTATCTAATTCTTTGAATATGAAATGCTAATTGATTTGAAGGCTCTTTTGGAGAACCCAGCACAGGAATTGGCTCAGCTGGCAGGAAAGGTCTAAGAGAAGAGGACCCAGTCAGACCAAGGGCCTGTGAGTTGGTCTGGTCCTGGAGTGGATTATAGCAAAATACAGATGATTGCATTGATTTTCCCTGTTCTGGGCTGCATTATATGGTAGTGTGCAAGAGGGGAGACTGGAAAGGAATGAAGGTGATACTTCTCTTTCTCTGACCTTGAGCAAGAATGTGCCTGGCTGGGGGGGAGGGAATTTAATGATGCATATGAGCTGCTGGATGGGAATCCTGAGCTAGCAGCTCACAACAGACAAGAAACCATGTTGCTGAATCCAAAATAGAAGCTAGAGGTATCTTGGAATTTGTAAGGAATGTAAGTGAAGAGGAGCACAGATTTGTTGAGGAGTGCCCACAAAAGTGGGCTGCTTCTGTGCAGCCAGGAGAACCTCCCCAAAGTGGACTCAAAGTCTCCCAAACTTCAAGAAAACATGGCTCTCAGGCCCCAGCATGAAATAGGTGGCAGAACCCTATGTGGTACTTATTTCATTACCTATCACTGCCCATAAAACCTACTTTGGGAAAGATTTCCAGGTTGTAGAAATACAGTATCTCCACTGTCAGCAGATGGAATTTGATCCTCCAGACTAAAAATCATGTAGAAATTTAAATACAATGTTGAAGGTGATTGTTTGGTTTGGGTCTGTATATGCCTAGTTCTCTTAGTGATAGTTTTGCAGTCCTCAAAGCCCTGGCTTAGGGCATCTTGAGTGATGTCCCAATAACCCTATCAATACTGGAGTTTATTTTCCATATATATTACTCCAGTTTGCTCTCTTTCATTGCTGACTTCAGTGGCTGCACGCTGGCAAACCACAGTAAAATTATCTCTGCTGGTAGCAGGGTCCATACAAAAGCTGTACAGGGTCAACTCCTCCGTAAGAGTCCTCAGCACTTCAAAGAGTTCACAAGAGGCCAGGTCTCTGGAGCAGGTATAGACCAGTGCAGGAGTTTCTGCAAGAGGATAACAGGCTTTGATGCTGTAAAGCTGTACAGAGCTCATTGGGGTGTAATATGCTTCCCACCTTTCCTCTGAGGACTTGCAATGTCTCCTGGAGATGAAATTGAGCTGCTTTTCCTGAGGGACTGGCAAGGGTTCCTTCTATATGCAGAAGGAACTATATATACACTATAGCCTGTGGTAGTGGGAGTCTGGGAAGAATGGAGTTATAGGTGCCCTATTCAAGTCTGAGAAAAGCTCAGTTCAGATAGAACCAAATTTTACTTTTCTGCCTTTTCTTTAAAAAAACACTAAGAAAAATTTCAGTATGTCAAAAGAGTGAGCTGAAGCCCCCTGTTTCCAGACCCTTGTGCAGCTGATGGAAGGAGTGATGTACTGGAGTGTCCATCCTGGTTTCACTGGGATGCAATCCCAGGCCAGCCATGGTCTGCAGGCCAGTGGCAGTTTGGAGTCACCCAGGGCAGCTTGACCCCAGCTGGCTACAGGGGATCCCAGACCAGAAACCTCATGCTCAGTATAAAGAGGGAATTTTGCTGAGGATGGGGGCTCCTCCTGCTCTTGCTCTTCTTCTTCCTTCTCCTTCTGCTTCTCCCCATCCCTGGAGGGTCTTGCTCATCATTCTGCTCCTGTTTATAGTGACCACTGTACATTTGTTGAGCTGAGTATAACTTTGTATACCTCTTATTGGCATTAATATTAATTTTGCTGTTTCATTAAATCTATTTTCACTTCAACCCTCTCCTTTTCCTGATCCCCCTTCTCTGCTAGGGAGGGGTCATCAGGTGATAGAACAACTGCTGTAGTTTAGCCCCAGATTCAGGCTAAATGCAGACAGCATCCCCAGTAGCAGTTGACTTGGTTTGACATCCCAGAGACCCTTATTTCTTCCCCTTGTCATTCAGTCATCAGCACAGTTACCTGGGATGGCAGATTACTGTTCAGTGTTGTGCTCAGGAGATCTGAGCATATCCAGGAATTAAAAGCCCCAGGTAGGAGGCTGAAGTGTGTGACTGGCTGTCCATATCCCATGTTTAGCCTACTGAGCTTATCTAAAAAACCAGGTATTTATCTGGAAGCAAAACAAGGCAAACATCCCAATTTTAAGCATGTGACCCAACCATAACATCACAGACCTTCACTCTTTGGCTAGATGACTAAGGGAGAGATCAGGAACACTCCAGTTTGTAATGTTTCTCTGTACTATGGTTTCCTGATCACTGTGGTCCCCTGGGAGGTCCAGATCTCATAAACAAGTGAATGCTCAAGACACTGAGACCAGCTTCTCTTCTGGAGGCTTTGTGAGTCTTGTCTGAATTTCTTGAATGCTGCTCAGGGAAAGGTAGAAGAGTTAGGAATGAAGTTCCCCCTTGGGGAAAGGAGGAGGGGTTAGGAGAAGGTGGGTTTAGTCTTTTTCTTATTTCCCACTAATTAATTTCTCTGAAGTCAAGTCTGTTTTGCCCATGACAGTAACCAGTGAGTGATCTTCTTGTCTCTATTGTGACTGGTGAGCTTTTCCATCATACTTTCTTCCCATGTCCTGTTGAGGACAAGGAGTGATAGAGCAGCTTGGTGGGCACCTGGCAACCAGCCACTACAACACTTTTAAGTGTTAGACAGCCATAACTGGTTCAGCTGGAGCTGTGTCCAGTAAAGCATGCAAATCTTTAGATAGTCTTTGAAAACAGCCTCTAGCAGTGGAATCCTGGTGGTTTATTTCCATAAAAGGTACTTCTGGAGTATAACAAAAAAGAAAACTGAAGTCTTCCTACTCACCTTTGGCCACATATAACTTGAAATCCCAGTGTCATAGCTCTCGTAGAGGTGGCTTCTTGACAAAAGCACTTCACTGAAGGGATTAAAGGGATATCTTGTACAGCAGTATCCCCTTGCTGTGATTCACCTCAGCTGTTTCTTCTTGATGATCACATCTGTGGCACCCAGCTGCTATTGTCTCCAGGCTAGCCACTGGAGAGAGCCAGTGGCAAGAGGCAAATGCCTGTGGTCATGACTGTATCCACTCCATAGTGAGCCCTTTGTGTCTTATCAAGAGACAAGAATGGTCTTGAAGCAGTGGATTATCATACTTTTGCTAATGGTACAGTTGAAAATAATTTCAACACTAGGATCATGTCCTTTCTCCCAGAGAAAAGGTACACACAGAACTCTGTGGCACTACAGGACAAAGGTTTACTTCATATTTGCAGTGTCTTTTTCCTGGTAAGGACTGGCCTTGAGTTCAGATCCCACACTAACAGCTTCTCATCTTGTCGTGTCTGCTGGAACCAGGAAGTAGGAGCAGATTTTTGCTTTCCTTTTATTAATGCAAGGAGTTTCATCCATGTTTCATGTGGCTTAGTTGTGGTAAAAGTCTGGTCACTTCTTGTTTCATTTCAGCATCTCAGGAAGCTATCTATTAAGTCTTTATGGGGTTAAAAATTAATCCAGATGTGTTTACGCCGTATCTGCTTTAACGCAGTAGGCACAGCTGTTTTTTGGATGTATCCTGGCCGGATTCCAACATGAGCAGTCACATTTTCCTGCCTCTGAACTCCCTTGTAGTTTTAACCATCAACAAGAACCACAAGAACAAGAACATTATAGCTTGGTATTTCCCAAAAACATTCCTTGAGGCTCTTGCTGCTGTGAGAGGAAGTTTTAAGGATCAGGTATTTGTAAGTACATCTGGAGTCGTGGGGTTTTTTGCCTACTAGCTTTTGAACCTTTGGGATTGGCTTTTGAGCCTCTTCTTGCCAGTGATATAAGGTAAAAAGCTTTAAACTGATCTGAAAGTGTGGTTTGTTCATATGAGGCCAACAGTTGAGGTTCTGGGTTGATCAAACACCCCAAAGCCTGGGTCATAACCATGGTAGAGGGCAGCAGCCAATGGCCAGTAGAGAGTACAGGTGGGTAAAGAAAAATCATGTGTTGATGTCACTTCTTTCTGATGGGAAAGGAGAGCCCACAGCTTGGCCCAAGGCCTAAATTTATTTTTTTAAAGGAAAATTTGGCTGTAAGGGGACAGGGTAGTTATTTCTGTATTCTTAGTTAGGCATTAACAATGTCCAACTGTTGTCTCTCCTGCCAAGAGAACGTAGGTAGCAACGTGTCAGCACCACCAGCAGACATTCTTCTGGGCTGTGTTGCATCTTTCAGCCTTTTGGGTTCCCCAGCCTCTCAGTGGAGGTGTTGCCATTTTGTGTTGATTTTCCTGCTAGGGTTTATCCTTCTTTATTGTGGCTTGGAGAGGAAAGTACAAGATTGCTTTCACAGGTGGAAAATATGTGACTTTGGTTTGAACTCTGTCCCTTGTGGGATGTGTAACCATAGGATTTGAGTACTGCATACCTTCTGTGGCCTGCTGCCAGGCAGGGATTGACCAGCAGGGATGAAAAGAGCTGTAGAGCCAGAATAAAATTGCTTCTGTGTCACCTGCTGCATTTATGATGCTGACAGGAACATTTTTTTGGCTTTGAAGCCATGTGTCTAGGCTTGTCAACAGCTGTCTCCTTTTATTATCTAAAGCAGTAGCATGGCCAAGAAGAGAGTAGTGGTACCACTCCTGGAGATTTCCTTGCACATCTTGAGGTCTTGCTTAGAAGATCCAGCACATGGAGTTACTTGAAGGTAGAAGCTTCATCTTGCCTTTTGAAAGCAAGGTTCTGTTTCTTATGGTTTCAAATGAAAAAGGACTCTAAATGCAAAGCAAACAAAAGGATCAACTCAAATTTAAGACTTTAAAGCTATTCTCATAATCTTGTAGACCTCAGTCATAGTATTAAATAGAGCTGAAATGCTGGTAGCTGTTATGATTGCTGGACCAGAATATTTTTACAGATCAGTAGTCTCTGTACTTCAATATTTATTTGTTTTATACTACACAGAGACAAAATCAATGGGGGGTGGAAGGGGGTGGAATTATCTGTTTTCAAGATAAAGCAACAACAGCAACACATAAGTTGTTATGCAATGATTTCTCTAGTATCCACATGATTAATAGCACAAGTTTTTCTTTGTAACGCATCCAACTAGATTCCTTTTCCCTTAACAGTTTTTTCTAGTGCCAAATTGTTTCTTTATGGGATTTTTCAGAGGGTTTCTGAATCGCATGGCATTTGTTAGAGGCAAAAATAAAACCTGAGCTGCCATTGTCTTTGCTTAAATTCAGATGTGTCCAACATGCTATTTCCAGACCTTAGGGATCTGCTTAACTGCCTAGAGCCAGATCTAGCTGTGAATTGTATTAAGCTCAAACTTGTAGTCAAAAGCCTATCTGTGAACTGTGATCCAGGCTTCAGTTTGAAAGTCAATGTTAAGTTAAATATTTTTTTATTAGGGTTAGACTGAAAATGAATAGCAAAGGGCTCCGTGGATAACTGTCTCTCTTTTGATATGCTGCCTACAGCTAAAATAAAGCAGTTACAAAGGGCCCCACCCCTGCAATAACTTTAGGCACAGTTCAGAGCTAACGTGTGCTCACACAGGAGCCAGCAGCAGTTCCAAAGCCTGCCCGGGTACGTGCCTGCAGCTCCAGCTTCCCCAGGCAAGAGCAAAAACTCTTACGAAGAAACTTAAGAGGCTGAAGGGGTTAAATGAAATCCAACTCTCCCTTTCCTGTGCGGTAAGGATTAGTAACCAAACAGAAGCTGGAGAGAAGAGCGCTTAAGAGCCCCAGTTTGAACCCTCCCGGTAGGAAAGGGGGGTTTGGAGCTTGGCTGCAGAGTGGTGTAAGTGTCTCCAACTTTTGCCCTCACCTTTCACAGGTGCACGCAGAGAAGGTAGGAGTTGACTTTGTGTTCTGGGCTGTCTGCTGATCCCTCTACCTGGTTTTCTATTTTCTATTCCTCTTTTCAGGGCTCTTTTGTGCTTTTTAAGCTATTTTTTATTTCCCACCATTTTTTCCTTCCAGTTCAAAGAGGGGAGATGAGAGTCGAGAGTCCTTAGGACTGCAAAATTTTCTTTCCTAGAAGGGAGGGAAGAAGACACTCTGTGTATATGGTGAACATTAATCCATTTCACTTGCAGTTAATTACACTGAGACTTGACATAGTCAAAACTGTGCTCCCTGACTGGGTGGTTGGGGGGAGCAGGGGAGTGAAGGGGGAAGGTACCAGTTTGGTAGGATGCTGGACAAGCCCTCTGGGGTCAGACGTAGGTGCTCTGCCAGAAATAACACAGAAACCAAGACAAATGTAGCAGGGATGTTGACTGGAGAAACACAACATTTTGCTGGCAGGAATAAAAGCCTGCCCAGGTGCCCCCTAACTAGCACCCCTGGAGTGCTCAACTGTGTCTGCTCATGTGCCAGCAGGTGCTGGGGGGAGGGATTGTCTCCTAATCAACCCTTCATTGCTTGCAGCTTTGTGAGAAGGGGCCGTTGGGGAGGCTCTCCTCAGCCAGACCATGCTGCTGGAGTCAACAGACCTGTTTGGGGAAGGGGAGCTTTGCAGAGCTGGATTTCTCCTCCCTGAGGAAGGCTGATGTGTGAGGTGGGCCAAGAAGGAAGCTCCAGGGACCTGTCCTGGCATGGAGATGGTAATGGGCTGGCAGAAGTGTGGAAGGGTGGTAGATTTGCCTGATGTTCTGGTGTTCCTTGTGGGTGGCAAGGTGGAGATAAAGGAGCAGTTGAGCTTCAAAGCTTTGACTGAAGGTGATGTTAGTTTTGAATAGAGCTCCTAGGCCCAGGAGTAACTGGTGTTAGTACAGGAGCTCAGGGAGGTGGTGTGTTTCTTTAGCTCTGTCTGTAGAGACCCTAAAGTGGGTTTGTAAACACACTTTCTTACTATTTTTGCAAGTGTCTTCACAACACTTGGAGTTCCTTTTATCCCTTCTGTGTTGTACTTGTGAGGGCCCTTCTGCAGCTTCTCTGTAGGCTGACTTGCAACTTGTATGGGTTTTCTCCTGGCTTCTTAGAGATGTACCACCCTCTGCAATGCCAGGGCAGTTCCCAGGCTCTGTAGATAGAGCAGTTGTGGAAAAACATCATTTCTGAGGTGCAGCATGTTGATGTGTGCTACATGGTCATGTGTGTGTTGGACAACCTCATTCAGGGCTTCCAGGACAAATCCTTTGTTGTTACAAGGAGAGAGGGGAGGTGTTTGTGATGTGCCACAAAGGTAGATAGGACTTTGGCAGGGCACTAAGCTTAAACTGGTATTTGTTCACATTAGTAAATGGAATTATTAATCAAATGCAAAAAAAACCCCACAGAGCAAATGTGCTGCATCTGAAAGTTTTGTTTCTAGCACATTTTCCAGTCCAGTGTGAGATAATTGAGGCTTCTTCTTTTTCAAGGGTATTCTCAGGTTCTCACACACTGTGGAGTTTCCTAACACCTCAAAGGTGTTTGGTTTTGAAATGTTCTGCTTGGTAAGTGTAAAAGCTTGAGGCTTCACAGAAATATGGGTTGGGGGTAGTGTCTCTGTAGTATTGGCATATTCCAAATCTGTTCACTAGTAAACAGCCCACTCTGAATGTAGGATTTGAGAAAAGGTGTGTGATGAATTAGTTGAGGCCATTTTCAAGTAAGGATGTGGGGGTTTGTTTGCTGGTCTTTCTGTGGATATTAAAAATATTAAGTATAAAACAGAATTATCTTAATTTTAATGGAAAGTAGCAATCATTATACTGTAGAAAAGAAAAGGGGTGAACTCAAATGTTGCTGTTCAGTTGGTGCAGTAACTTCTGATGCAGATGGTGTATCTTTGTTTTTAGGATGGGCTCTCAGATCCAGCTACTTACCAGCTTGGTAAAGGAGAATGCTGGTGGAGCTCCTCTAATCTGGTTGCTTCAGGGATTACTTGCCTCACAAATTAGGCACCAAGCTTCAGGTGGAGCCTGTGTGAGTGGCTGTGCCCTGACTTGCTGAAGGGGCTTAGGAGTGAAGTTGTTGCAACTGGTTTTCTCGGTAGCACTTGAATTTAGAATAAAATTTGCTCTTTTAACTCAAAGTAACACAAATGTTCTGTTAAAGTAGGGAACCTGGGGGGGTGGGAAGAAACCCAAACCAATCTTGATTGAAGGCCCCTTCTTCTGAATGCAATGTGAATAGGGCAAAATGCTGTTCTGTGCCTCAGAACAGGTAGGGCTCAGGCTGCCAGGAGCTTTCCTTTGTGCAGAGCAGGGCTTTAAGTATTAATTAAATGCTAACCATTTGATTAGCTCATGTGTGCACCTCGTGGCTCATCGATACACAGCAAACAAATAGGGTTTTTTATAAGAGGATGAGAGCTGCTGTTTTTTATAACAGCAGCACCTAGAATACATAGGATGGAATTACTTTAGTCCTCATGATTGGTGGTGTAAGCTCATTGTTAGCTGAGTGACAGGGCAGATGTTCTCCTAGTGGCATATTGATGCTCAGTGAACTCCGGGGGAAATAAGTTGCTTTGCTCTTAGGTCTGTGGGAAGGATTATACAAAACTGCTGATAAACCCCTCATAGCATAGCTACTGAGCCTAGGCAGTGATGGATGATTGCTCTGATCCAGCACAGTCATTTGCAGTTATGCCTATGGTATGATGGACTTGTCAGAAGAACTTATTTCACTGAAGATGATACTCTGCTGGATGCACTTTCACTGCCTCATTTTTTACCACTTTTGGGTCTGAAACATGGTTTGTTGTGGACCAGTCTTGTTTTGGGCAATGAATAATAATGGCTACTAGATGTTTGAGGAGGGACTTTAAGAGGATTTGAGTGGGTACCTACTCATATGCATAGTGTATCTACAACCCACTTGTTTATGCTTTCTCACACAGTAACAAGCTCCCTCCTTGACATGCAGACATGATGTATAGAAAACAAGCACCATCCACAGCTTGTTTTTCTCTGCCTGGCCCTTAGAGCAGTAATTGGAGGCTCTGGTTGGGGCATCTGTGGGAGAAAGCAGCTTCAGTGCAAAGCAGCACTTTATTTTTAGATCACACCGTTGTCACTTTGCTGTGATCACACAGTGGAGCATGTGCTTCCTCTGAGATCTCTCCAGGCACTGCAGTGTGATCACACCCTCCTCAGATCATTTTTTCTGAAGTTAATTTTTAGTGACAGATGAAAGATGCTAGAAAGATACTATCCTTAGAGACTGCAGCCCTCGTTCCACCAGCACACGTTCTGCCTCCTAAGTTTGTTAGTCACAAGTTCTGGGTTGGTTGGTTGCTGGGTTATTTTCCTTTTAATTTCTTTTAATTCATCTCCTGTTAGTAATTTTTCACTTGCAGGGTAATGTAAGTAAGCCCACTGACTTCTCAGGGGGAATTCCTGCCTCATACCACTGAAGGTATGTCTGCATCACAGTCAGTAAGGGTGATTCCTTGGGGAAGAGATGTACCCACACAAGTGTGGCATGCTTGGCATGTTCACAGATATATATAGTCAAAACTGTGTTAGCTTAAAAAAAAAAAGAAGTATCTTCAAGTCCAGGATCAATGTAGAGGCAGCAGCAATCTAAACCCACATGGGGGTCAGGGTAGATAGTCTCAGGTTTTCCTGGCTAGGTTATTAGTCCCCAAGTAAATTTGTTTAAAGGTAGCAGAGGTATTGCCTGTGCACACTGTTGAATGTGGTGCTAACAGCCTCTTGATGAACAGAGATGTGGATCTTGCAGAGAGAGGCAGAAAACCATTTGCCTTGTTTTCAAGTTTCCTTTTGATGATGCTCATTTTTCATTTTTGTTTTTTACCCCCTTGCACAGCACAGAAGGTTGCCATGTTTATATTTAGGATGGAATGAAATGAAATAGTGCAATGCTGGAAAATTACTTCCAATTTTAATTTATTTTCCTAAAGAATTCCCCACAATTTGAATTGGGAGGGATTAGTCTTAGCTGGCTGACATGTTTGTAAACAGCAGCAGTGCTCAGTTGTCAGGTAACATTTCAGATCAGGCTTAAATAACTAATATAAGTGAAGCTTGAGCTGTGACAGGACAGTAGTAAATGTAAAAGATTGTTAGCCATTCCTGTTCAATTATGTTGGTGTTTGGGCCATTATATCCTTGTCATGTATTTTCCATAGGCACTGAGTGGCTCCTTGTTGCAATGTTAGCTGTCTAAATTAGTCAGTGTGCTCCTCGTTATCCCTGCATGCTCCCAGATTTAATTAACAGCTAAGCTCAGGGAGACTACCAAAATAGAAGGCAGAATCCTATCTTTGCTCCTTATAATAAATCTCTAGCTTCAAACCTAATAATGGAAGGCCAGTTGCAGAAAATTGAATCTCAGCTGGTATTAATAGGTAGACTGAAAACTGTCCTTAGGAAATAGTGTTACAGCTTCTGTAGAGGGCTGGAATAGGGGCTACATTTACTTGGAAGGTACCTAAGCCTTAGAGACTTTATTGTGGATAGTGGTAGGACTAGAGGGGATGGATCAAAACTAGAGGTGGGGAGATTCAGATGAAATGTTAGGAAGAAGTTCTTCCCCATGAGGGTGGGGAGACACTGGCACAGGTTGCCCAGAGAGGTGCTGGAAGCCCCATCCCTGGACATTTTGAAGGCCAGGCTGGCTGGGGCTGTGAGCAACTGATCTAGTGGGAGGTGTCCCTGCCCATGGCAGCGGGGTTGGAACGAGATGATCTTTAAGGTCCCTTCCAACCCTGACAATTCTATGATTCTATGATTTTGGAGAGTGGGAAAGAAGCAGGGGTGCCTCTTCCCCCCCTCCCAGCAGGGCATGATGTGAGACCTTGCTAGAACTTCTGTGCATTTCCCAGTCTGCTCTTGCTCTTGTACCTGATGATTTTTCAGCCACAGTTCTGTGTGATCATGGTATTCTGATTCAAACTGTCTGCCAGGGGCTGCTGTAGCTTCCTCAGGCCTTGCTGAGCTTGGCATTGCTGTGGAAGCCCTCTCTGAAAACAGTGGCAGCCTGTCAGGCACCCAGTGCAGATTTCTGTGCCTGTTGTGATCAGGCTGAAGGCTAAGATGGAAGCCTATGGATAGAGGGGTCTAGAAGATGCTTATATTTTACCACTCCTTGGTTCTCCAGCCAGTTGGTGCTCTGCTGGTCTCATTAGTAAGTTTTTGTAACTTTTTCTTTTCATTTAACAAGATGAATTTTCAAGTTCTCCTTGCTGAAAGTTTGTATTTCATAATATGTAGTAAGTAGATGTCAGCAGGATTACTTTCTTGATGACAATTCTTAACTCCTTGCATGTATTTAGAGTGAATTAATAAATCTGGGTACCAGTGATAAAGATATCTCTGTAATGCTTTTACTCAGACAACCTCTGTCTTGTTTTTCTTTAGTCTCTCTCCTTTCCCACTAAGCCCTTTCAGCCTGTCATGTATTTAAACACATGTTTATAAACATTTATTCTTGCTTCGTATATAAACAACTCTTTCTGAATGTGGCTCATCATGTGGTCAAGGCAAAGGAAATTCAGCATCCTCCCACTTTAACAGGCACATGCACATAAATTGGTTTATCTGCCCTAAACCAAAGGACATCAGGCCCAGGATTTTCTTTGGAAAAATGTCAAAAGATGATTTATTATAGCTGGAGAAGAAAAGAGGCATATTAAGAAGTATCTTGAATGCAATATCCTCTGCCTAAAGGGGTGGCTGGTTTCTTGGTCACTCTGGGCTGTGTGATGTGGTCTTCATGGTCTCCCAGCCTAAGTAAAATGAGCTTTTCCCCTACCCTCAATCCCTGCTCTATGGAGCCCCTTTCTTTCCCTGTCTTCATCTCATCTTTTGCTGTATGTATCTATTCTCCCTTTTTATCTCTTCCACCAAAAACTTAAAAGGTGCTTCTCCATAGACAAGGCAAACAAAACCAAGCAGGAACCAAGATGCACTGGATGCTTTGAGAGCAAAGCAAAAACCATAATGTCTTTAGAAAATATATCATGAGTTTGAAAGCTGAAAAACTTCACTCTGAGTCAACAGCTAAAAAAGTTTATGCCAGCGGATAATTGGGCAAGATATCATCATCCTTTCTGGCTTCACACCTCCTTCAACCACACTGCTAAAAATATAACTTGAGATATGATGTGTTAAAGGGGGGGGTGGAGTTGAGAGTGGAGGAAAGGGAAGGCAGAAGAAAAAGGTGCAAGTAGTGGGATCACAGTGGTGACTTCTGCTTCTGTGCTGGGTGTGCTCAGCTTTACAATCAGTGATTTCTGTCCATATTGCAACAGGCACTTGCCAAGTGGCCAGCCTGTGGCTTACAAGCTTGAAAAGGCAGCTCCTCGGGGGGGAATAAGAGATCCACATTGGGTAACTCAAATCCCTGGCTCTGGGATGAAATGAGCTTTAAGAAGCTGGGATTGCTGGGTGGCTTTGCCACTTACCTGCGTGTCCAGGTAAATCTTGTTTGGAAATAGAGAAAGGTGAACCTTGAAGGTGTATTTTAATCTTCTGCCTATGAACCACTCCCAGGACAGTCCCTGAGCCCCATGTATGGGATGTGTCATTGGCCAAAAGAGGATTTGGAAATGTGGTTCACAGACAAAAGAAGACTGATCTGTCTTATGTGCTAAACAGAGGAGAACCATGTAGTACTGGCCGTCCAATTATTTTCAAAAAAGAGCAGAAAAAAGCCCCCCCAAATAAATCTGTGAGCAGTGGAACTCACGAGGCCTGTTTTATTCTGGCTTTGAGATCTGCTTCTGTAGTGTCTAAACAGCTTAAGCTCTTGTTGAAGCAAGGCTGAGTTATTTGTAACATCTCTGTCAAGTTTGGATTCCCTCTTTAGAAAGAAAAAGTCCTCTTCTAAATGGTTTAAAAGTCCAATTACACCTCTTGTATCTTTCCCCTCAAACAAAAAGTTGACTTTAAGCTTTTGGAACCCTGCAAGTGGCCAGCTGAGTCAAAGTTATTTTTATGTCTATAGACAGGCAATATAGATCTTGTTTCCTTACGAACATGGATGTTGAGAGGTTATTTGGAGAAGAGGCCAAGTTTAAGTAAGCAATCTTGGACCTTGTTTGAGCATTGGAAGGCAGGATTTGCACACACAGAGTAAATATAGGAGTCATTAAGACTCCTTGATTCTGAATGTACTCCTGGTCTTAATGAAGATTTGACTGATCTTGCTGAGCCTGCCTGGCCCTGGTAAGAGTTTGTAACTAAACAAAATATTTTCATAGCAGTTCACTGCTGGCTCCACTATAGAGAAATCTCCAAGGCTGCCCTTCTGTCTGTCCTAGACCTTCTATTTGTTAAGGCAAAAGCCTCTTATCCTAGTTTCCAGTTTTACTGGAGTTCTTGTGTTCTGTCCAGAGTTATAAAATTCCAGCCATCTCCTCTGTGCTCCTCTGACCCCACTGTCCACAGTGCCAGGGAGAAGTAGGTGCTGTGGAGGCAGTTTGGAAAGTGCACCAGAACATCCTTTCAGAAGCTTCTGAGATTTCCACAAAATATTTGATCCAGAACATTTTGGAATAGAAGTAAGAGTCATCATCTGATAAAGTCAGATTCAAGTTTGGACTTCTCCAGCATTCAGAGGAGCTTGGGTCAGTGTCACAGCTCAGGTTTGGACTGACTCTTTGTGGCCAAGCTTACAGATGACTGGAACCAGTCACTGCAATCCTTTTAGTCATCTAACCCGAGCAGTTAATGGCAGATGTGGTTGGCAGGATGATTTGAATCTCTTCTGGTGCATGGAACAGAGGTTTCAGCTGGGCACACCTCTAGTTCTGGTTGAAGATTCTGGTTGTTCCTTATCGTGAACCCGTTCTCGTCATCGCTCTTGCTGAGATAATTTCATATTTTAGCTCTATGGCAAGAATCCCACCCCATGAGCTTTCCAGCAGCTGTTCCATTTCTTGAGCATAAAGTCACCATTTCCCCTCAGGCCCTGCTGCAGTTTCTGGGTGGAGGGGGGTGGAGATGCTGTTGCAGCACACAGTGGGAAAAGGGAGCTGGGGAGGGTTGAAGAGAATTGAAGAAGGGCAGGAGACACAGGGAGCAGCAGCTGCTGTTGGGACAAGTGAAAGCACCACAGAACACACTGTCCTCATTCCTTCCCCCACTTGCCCACCCTCCAGTCAGAAGAATGGCAGAGAAGCAGAGTAAACACATTCTGCTGTGTCCCAGGTCCTACAAGGAGTGAAAGAGCCATTAAATCCAGAAACAGAACTTGACCTTTTTTCAAAGATTCCCCATCTGTGGTGTTTGTGGTTGAGAGTAGGGCAAAAGGGATCACTGCTGAATTCCACACCTGAGGAAGCTTTTAAAATAACAGGTTTGTTGAAGCTCAGAGAATCAGACAGAAGATTCATTTTGTAGTAGGGGTTTTAGTAGTATACAGAAAGCCCTGTTCTCCTGCTGACCATCCTTCCTGTTGACTAGTTTCATAGGGCTGGATGGTGTGAACTTTTTTGTGCTCAATTTGGGACATTTGACAAAAATTCCTATGCAAGTGCAACGGCACAAAAATACCAGCAAGCACCAGAGCTCTAACCTCTTGCTGCTTTGATGCAGGGGATTGTCCCAAACATTGGATGCTGTCTCTAGTTGTCACCTCAGAGAATCATTTTATTCTATCTGGCTAAAAATTTGGAAGATACTAACTCCTTGGAGAGTGGGAGCACTGCTAGCCCTAGTGAGCTGCTTCTCTAGCTTCTTCTCCAAGAGCCTCTCGTGGTTTAGGTCCAGCTCCCTCTCTGCTTCTTGGCTCAGATGCCAGAAGGAGCTGAGTGGACAGTCCATTAGTAGATTCTATGAGATCATGAGAAAATGGTCATGAGAAACAGGCAGGCTGTAGTGGCTGAAGTGTCCGTGGTCACAGCTGTAAGTGTTGGTGAGTGGTGGCTGGTGTGGGCTTGGTTGCTGCAGCTCAGAAGAGGAAGGATAAAGTAGCAATAGACAATAGACCAATGAAGTATTGTGGTCCCAAATGTGCCTAATTCCCCAATTTTTAGGAACTGTTGAATCCTACCAGTCTGTGTGGCCTGCTCCCCTTTCTAGCTCTGCAGAAGGGATGTCACCACTGATGCCTGAATCAAGGTATAGCTGTCCGTGAGGAACTGTGGGATTTTAAACAAGCAAGACCACACAAAGACAGACATGAAGCTCCACCAAGCTCTGCAGGATGAATACAGGGTACAGAAATGTTAACTGTGGAATTTCTTACCTCGGGTTGGTTGAAATCATTGCAGTTTTCAAGTATTTTTATCATGTATGTATGTAAAAGGGTGGGAGAGCAGACACACAACAGCATGATGCTTCCACCGTGCCCAGGGATGGTCTTCTCATAATACCAAAGGAAAATTCAGGGAAATATTTGCACTCAGTAATTACCTTCTGGCTCTCTGTGCAGGGTAGTTTGTCTTTGCAGTTGCCTTCATCTCTTCTGGGAGTGTTAGTGATAAAACTTTTTCTTTCCTCACCTGATTTGAGTTCCACCTCTGTTTTTACTGCACTGTATCTTGGCTTTTCTGCCATACAAGCAGTAAAGAAGCAAACAACCCTAATCAATAATCTTTTCTGTTCCCACAGGCAGAGATGAAGAACTTGTGCCTTCTGCTCATGCTAGCAGCAATGCCACCTTCTGCCTTTTCAGTAAGTAAAAGCTCTTCTGAGCAGCCCTATAAGAAATGAAAGATACTCCTGTTAAGGACTGTCAACATCTGTAACTCAAGTATTTTGCAGAAAGTATTCTGGAAAGAGCTGAGGGGTTCAAGTCATCAGGGCTGCTGTGGTTCATGTTATGAGAAGTCCAACATGGCAATTCAATAACAAAATTCTAATACTGCCTTTGGCTCCAGGGATGTTATCTGCAAAACAGTAATTGCTGTCTCCTGCTTCAAAGCTATAGAGACTTGTCACTTGAAGTAAAAAGAATTAATCTTTGGTTAGCTGTTTTTTCTCTTGTCTTTTGGCCTTAGTGGTCTAAGCCATATGGTTTAGCTTTGCTGGGGGAAGTAATCTATTTTAAGCCAATTTGATATTGTCAAAAAAAGAACTCTGCTTATTAGGAGCTGAGGTTTCTCTTCCTTGCTGAGAGAGAAGTAGGATCTTTCTGAAGTAAATGCAGCTTGAGCAGTTTGTCTGAGTTTAACTTCAATTATATTAACGAGTTGGTCATCTGAGGTAAAAGGTGAAGTGCTGAGTAGAGTGAAGGTGTTAGGAAATGGAGATGTGTTGTGTTTGTTAGGTGTAAAGGAACAGAAGGGAACAAAAAGAGGTAATTATCACCTGGACTAAGTGTTTGGTGGCACTAGTGAGGAATTAGAAATACACCATTAAAATTAATGAGCCTATAACTTTTAATCTCTAGTATGATTATGAATTTCCATCCCCTGATTCAGCATTTGCAAATGCTTTCTAGGCCTTCTTTGAAGATCAGGGAGGAGAGGCCAGAAATCAAGCAGTTTGTAAGTTGCCATAGATTTCCTATCTTGCATGTGAAAATCTTAAATGAGATGTTGCTATCTCACATCTCATGGAATGGTGCTGTGTTGCAAGAACCAGAAATGGAACAGGCTATATTCAGTTGATCTGTTCACCTGCCTATAGCCAACCTGGTGATTTTTTTGGAAGGGAAGCCACTGGAACACTCTGCAGCTGTGAGGGCTGATATTTCTCTGTAGAATTAGACTCTGTCCCCTGTGTGCAATCAGTAGCTCTTCCTGAAGCCGTGCTGAGTGAAGGGAGAATGTTTTGCTTGGCCACCACTTCATTTCAGTTTCCCTGACGTGCTGGATCTGCGGAAGCCATGAGGGAGCAGGAAGGTCCAGCAGCACTGAGGCAACTTTGCTGTGGTAATTCTCTATTTTTTTGAGCTTTACTTTGGAGCTGCCTGAGCTCCCACAGGTGGGACAGCTCTGGAGAAGCAGTGCCTGCATGCCTCTGTTTCCCTGCTGCTATAAATGCTAATTTTATACTTATGTGGTGGGAGAAAGAAAGGAAAGGAGAGATTAAGACTGAGAACTGGGGTAGGGAATACTGCCTGGTGGGAAAAACAAAACAACATTGGAGAGTTGCTTGCTGTTCTGCACCTTTCTCTACTCTAGGGCATCACCTGACATAGCAGGCTTATTGAGAATAACTTTAATCCACATCACATTGGATTGAAAAGGTCCCTTCTCTGCATTGTTCTTTTGTAATTCCCAGTGGCAGAGGTATAAGGGATGTCAGGTGGCGTGGTGCCTTTCCCTGCACTGAAGGATAACACTTCCTTTAATGCAGAGTAGCTTATATCTAAGAAACTGAAGCTTTATCACTTCAACTGTGCTAAATATCAGATCCAGAGCAGGCTCGTATCTGAGACAGCAACAATTAGGTTGATTTTGATCTCAGATGAGCTGCCAGCATAGCAGCACCTGGGTAGAAAGGTGGGTCACCTCCAGCTGTGCAGTGAATAGGGTACACCCCAAGAAGAAGAGAACTAAAAACAGCAGAAAAGACTCCAACTAGCATGTGTGGTTTTATTCCAGAGTGAACCACTTACCTCTTAGATCCATCCTGTCCACTGATGCAAGCAGTGGCTGCTTCTTGGACACCTCTGGTCCCAGGAGGAGGAAAGCATGAACTTGCAAACAGGCAGAGTGATGGTGCTAATGGGAGTGTGAGCTGCTGGCTTACACAAGGGGGGAGAAGATGGATCTACAGGGACTCGTGTCTGCTTGTGATTAAAGGGCGTAGATTGATGCCTGATGGGTTTTAATCTCCTGCTCTTGGAGTGGGGGAGTTGGACTTGATTTTACTTTATTGAGTGTTAGGCTAGGGGAAGCAGCAAGCAGAACAAGGGCAGAAATGTTGACAGGGCTGAGGCTTTAGGAGCAGCTGAGGCTGTTGCCTCCTTCTCTCTGCTCACAGTTGTGGCTGGTTTACCTGCAGACATGGCAGGCAGCATTGAGAAGCAAGAGAGGGACTCCTGCTTGTCAAAGCCACTGGCTGCTGAGAATTCCCACCCAGTGCTCCATCCTTGGTGGGACCCACTAGACTCTTCCCTTCTTTCCTGCTAGGATATGGAGAGGGTCTCAACAGGTGTCTGTCCCCTTTCACCAGGCTTTGGAGGTCACTCTTTACCTGTAGCTCCTTTATTGTTTGCACTCTAGTAGTGCTAGAAACTACAGCTCAGGAGGAGTTGTGTTTAGGGGCTGTACAAACTCTCCATCATATATATGGATGTCAGTCCCTCTTACACCCTAGCTGTTAATGCAGAACAGAGACAGAAAAGTCTACTCCAATTTCAGGCCCTCCTGTCATTGCTTCTAGGGAAGCTGTGAACAATATGTAAGTGGCAATAAAGGGAAATGTCAGATTCAAGTGGTTTTATTCTGATTCCTCCTGTGTTTTCAGAGAAGAATGAAAAGCTGTAGAACTGCCTGAGCCCTGTCCATTAGTGCTACTGCTGATAGAATAATGCTTCTGGTGGTTTAGAGAAAATAAATTCTGAAGGTTTTCCATGTGAATAACTCATCTGCTATTGTTGCAGGCATGTATTGGGCATGGCTGTGTGTGTATTGTGTGCTTTGGGGTGAAATTGTTTGGTAAACATATTCACCAGATTTCTCTGTGTGATTTCATGTCGGCAAATTTCCATCTGGAATTCCTTCTTTCCAGACTGCCCATACCATAGGACTATTTCCAGGAGAAGAGTTTTATTTAGGTTTTTATGATCTGTCTGCATTATCTGACACCAGTACTTATATTTGCTCCTCGATAGTACTGCAGGTGTGCTTAAAGTGAACACTGGTCTGAGGCTTGGCTGAAAATCATATTCAAATACATTTCATCTGGACAGTGCTGCTTTCTATGGGTCTGCATTTCTAGGTTAAAATGCTGGTTTTAATTTCTTCTCAAGAAATGCACATTGTTATTGTCTAAACACTGTTACCTGTTGGCTAAACTTCTAAACCCTTTAACCAGAGCTGAGAGAAAGGGCATCTAGAAATAGTGAGAAGGTAGAAAGAGATTTTATTAATGTGCCTATTAAGGGAAAGGTAGAAAAAGTGCACAAGAATAATTGTACTGAGTAGGACCAGTTCATTTTGCCTTATATCCTTTCTCCAGCTCTGTCACAAACACGTCTAGAAAAAAATAGGAAAAGATTGATAAGTACAATTTTCCCCCACTACGCTTCCAGTTTCCAGTCATTTGTAGTTTATGAACCCTTTGAGCTGGAGGCATCTCTATTTGTCTTCCCTGGATTTGGTCAGCTTCTCCTTGAAGCCATGGAGGCTTCTAACATCACAGCATTTCTGTCATGACACCAAGATCCTGATCTTGGCTGACAAAGATCAGCTCATATGTGATAGTTTTATTTGTTAGGATGGGATTTGTTTTCTCCTGTGCAAACAGGAAACTTAAGTGAAATCTCAACTGTCATTTTAGTGACAAGTCACTTGCTGTAATTCCCTCTGTAGCCCTTTGCAGTCTATCTCTGGTTCTGTATTCTCCTTTTTTACCCTGAATGAGCCTTATCAGCTGCCTTTGTTACTTCCGTAGGTTTTTGACATCACTTAAGTGTGTTGTGCAGTTAAAGTTCATTATGGAATTCTGCTGCTGATGTCAGTTCTTGCAGTGGAGGGAGATTTTGGTCCTACTTTTGTTCTTGTCTTTGGGCCTGCCCATCACCCATGCAGAGACTTTCCTTCTGGCAGCTTAGCATCCTTCAAAGCTTTGGGTGAAGGGTTTTGATGAAAGCAGTTTGGAAATCTTGAGTTTATCTGACAGGTTACCCCTGTTGACGTGTTTGTGAGTCTCTCAAAGAAGGAGTCTCAGAAGGATTTGCCTTTAAAAAAGCCTTAAGCCCTGTTGACTTTCCCCCAAGTATACTGTATTTATACAGGTGCCTGCTGATGCTGTTATTTGTTATCATTTCTCTTAATTTATCAGTAGCTGCTACGTGGGTGTACAGTTCCTTGGGTTCCCCTGGGACCCTTTTGTGTCAGATTTTCCACTTTCCACTAATGAGATGCCAAAGTTGTTTTAGCTGAGAGAGTTGTCTGCTAGTATGTAAGTTTATCCATTTCAACCTTGAGCTCCTGTTAGCCCCTTGGATAAACAACTTCTGGTGACTTCATACTGTGTGTTTTGTCCACTTCTCCAAGTAAGTTTGGGGTTGTAAAGTTTTCTCACAATCCCCCTCTTTGTGGAGCTTTCTGAATGCTCCCAGTTTCTTTCACCGGGATTCCAAGAATTAATTTGACTTCTCTGCAATGGCTGTACCTTTTTAGAGAGCTCCTTTTGATACCCTAGTCAGCTCTAGGCCACCCAGAGTTTCTGGAGAGCTTTCCAGTTCTGAAAAGTGACTGTTATCTGCACTGTCCCATGGGGCAGCACATGCCAGGTTCTGCTGTGGCTGAGGCATGGCCCATGTCCTGCTGAGAGGAGAGCAGGAGATGTGGAAGGAGCCATAAAGAGGTAGAAGAATGAGGAGTGCTGGGAAGGTGAACATGGAAAAAAGTTGGGAACAAAGAGAGCGTGGGTTAAATGCTGGAGGGAGAGCCCTGGAGTGCTTTGAGGAGGTGATGATGTGGGGGAACTGATGGATTTTAGTGGGTTTGTTAGAGGGGATGTGCTAACAAGCCATAGCTAGAGTGGGATGAAAGGAGATAGATACAGTGAGTGTAAACCACAAGCCATTAAGACTAATGAAGCCTTGGACTTCTGTCTTCTCTTTGTGAAGCAGTTTGTCTTAATAAGATGCTCTCTTCTTCTCTACCTTCTCATAGCTCACTCCTGCTGTCACCAGCTTGTTCACTTTCATTCTTGTTTTTCTAGTTTTGCTCCAATGTGATTCTTTGATTGCTTATTCATTATTCCTAGAAATGGGACTTGGCATTCTTCACCTTCAAAGCTCTTTTCAAGCCTGCTGTGTCTGAGCCAAGATCAATGCTTAAGACAGAATTATTAAAAAAAAAAAATGCTTTGCTGATGTGGTTCTGATGGATTTGCTTTGGTTTTGTTGCATTTGTGGCTAACAGCATAGCCCCTTGCAGGTGGATTTATCTTGAAAATACATGCTACTATTCCAACAGATGCATCTATGTTATAAACATGTTTTCAGCTCCCTTTCAATTAAGGGTGAGTGTTGAATACTGGGTCTTGCAGCACTTGGCTGTGTGGAGACATAGGTGGTCATCCTTGTAGCACTGGGTAGGTCTTCTGCTGCTCCCTGGCTTGCCCTGTTGCTCCAGGAGAGGCCCCTGCTACTTGTCCCCAGCCCCCAGGGAGCAGCCAGCCCTCAGGGCACCTTAACAGTTTTCTTCTTTCCTTCCCTTCCCTCATTAATTTTTCTCTAAGCAATTAACTTTTCTCTAAGTAATTATTATTCAAAGTTAGCAAAGCTGTATTTTTCACTGGAGACTTCTTGCTTGCCAAGACTTTGGCAATGAAACCATTACAGAATAAATGACCGTGGTGATAACTTTATTTTGTAAAGCATTTGATTTTCACTCTTTTGCTCATATGGGTGTTATCAATGGGGCTTACATGTCAAAATAAACATTAAACTTATTTCAGAAACTATAAAGCCCAGAAAGTAGATATTTATCAAATGAAAGTATGTGACATTACTTCAGAAATACTAAGGTTGAAGACAGAGAGTCTGATTTTTAAGCCATGGAAACACTGCATAAAATAAAAGTAACACCACATTAGTCATTTTATCCTCGACAGCAATGATCTGTTTTCAGTGGGTAACCATTGTACAGGGCCTTGTCCAATGTCAAGGGTTTCCCACCATGTTCTCCAGTGTTGGCACTGAGATCCATATCAGATCTGGATGGAGTCTAGGAAGTGTGTGAATCACAGAATAATTCAAATTATCACTCCTTGGGCACTTTTGAGGTCCCAGAGGTGAAGGGAAATGCTGGGGCTAAGAACTTGGCTGGGACTGAGGTTGTTTGACCTGTGGCTGCAGACCTTCACTGCTCATGTTGGGCTGTATAACAGACTGATGTTTGCTTTGATAGCTTGCTAGTAGTTGAGTTGCATTTTGAGTTGCAACAAGGCACTAGGAAGTTATTTGTGCTAAATCACCAGCCCACATTTGGTTGTATGAACTCTGTGGATCCCTGCATGGCTGCAGTGCATCTGTCTGGGAAGCCCAGTCCTCTTTCAAGGCCCCTTTTTAAAATGTTCCTACATACTGACCACATTTTCTGCCTTTGAGTCGAGTCTCACTCATATCTCCTCTTCCAGTGCATGTTTCATATATAAAAATAAATATTACATGCTATATATTACACTATCTAAGACCTTCCAAAATGCTTTTGTTTTGTGTCTCAGGCATACTAGGATTGTCTTTAAAAATGAGGTCTGGAGCTCTAGAGACTCAGAGGCATAGGGTTTTACTTGCTGATTATATCAGATACAGTTGGCCTGATAACAGCAGATGCTGCAACTCCATCAGCAGTGCATCTACCTGGGAGCTGCTGAAAGCAATGCAGTGTTCATGGAGGTGGAATCACTGGCCTTCTAACCTTTTCTACCATAGCTTGTTCACCCATGAGCACTGAGAGCATGTGGTGCCAGGGTCATGAGCCTCACCCATCACCCCAGGAGGTGTTTGCTGCTGTCTCAGCAGGCAGTGAAACCAGATAGAGCAGCTGGGCACTAACCAACTGTCCTTTCTGGGGCTTTTAGAAGTCAAGGTGTATGCTTTGTCCCACTTTCTCCAAAAACATTAAAATATATACTGAATGCAGCTAAAGGAACTGTGTTCTTGTGTGCATGTGAGGGAGGAGTGGAACCAAATGAATTGGTAACAGTGATGAGGTTTGTAGATGGTTAGTTCTGGGGTCCAGGAAGAACTGGGCTTTAGTTGTCCTGGCTGACAACAGAGAAAAGCATTCCAGAGTCTGGAGAGAGCAGAAAGAGGCTTTTGGAACAGAAACTAGCTTGACAGTACCTAAAATCATCTTGTTATCAGATTGTGTAATAATAGATTTCTTATTTATTGTAAATATTTGCCTGTATACACTTGTGCAGTTACTGAAGTAATGAGCACTATGCACAGATTTCTGAATGTGGGAGTTGGGTCCCAATTAAAATGCTTCTCTAATACTACACAGCTTCTGGGTGATTGTGGCTGATGCTCCTTTTGGGGTGCACGTAAGTGGAGTGGGACTGAGAAAATGATTATTCCTGCACTCTGCAGCTGCATAAGCCTTACAACAAAGAATCCCTGCAGGTTTTACTCTCTGTAGAAGGAATAAAGAATGCTGCTCCTGTAGGAGGGATATTGGAATATTTATCAGGTTGGTGTGCATGTGTCAGGGAAGGGCTCTCTATCCTAATTGCCTTCCAGTAATCTGACTTTCAAATGCTCTTCCTTTGGATTTTTATCTACGTGTTTTCTTCTCCCTTATGCTGACTGAAAAGTCCCTTGTTTCCAGGGTGAGCTGATACTGCTCCTAAATCAGTCAGTTGATCTAGAGGAATAAGGCTGCAGAGAATCACAGTGGTAGCATGTTTCATTCTTTGGAGAGCAAGGGAGGAGGATTACAGGGGGAGGAATTAGGTGTCTGAAAGAAAAACTTGGGAAATAAGACTCCTTGCTGCAAGCTAAAACTCTATTGATGGGATTACTCTCAGAAAAGCAAATGAGAATGCAGGAGACAAACACTGAGCTCAGTTTCTGGAATGGGAGAAGGGTTTGGCAGGGGGGCAGGGAGATGTTGACTTGGCAGAGGGAAGGTATGTGAAGAGGCTGTAACCTGGGCAGTGCCATGGAGTGAGCAGGGGGAAGGCAAACACAGTCAGTCTGAACCAGAAAACTCATCCTGAAGGATTTTGCTTGCAGAGGTATTAAAAAGACTTGCACAAAACTTGTGTGAAGGAGATCAAATAGCACAGGCTAAGAGGGTATTTCACTTCAGAGCAATATAGGTAGTAGGTGGGGAGAATTTGGGGTGACTGCAGCTGGATAGTTGTGGGAAATTTAGTAGTAAGGGCATAAATATGATCAGCTAATCTCTGTTCTCCAGCAGCAGGGAATTATTCCTTAAATAAGAGCAAAACAAGACTAACTCAGGGACATAGGGTCAGGCAGGGAGTACATATAGAAAATCACAACAGCTATTTAAATGACAAGGGAGGATTAGCCCCTGTATCCTGCCCGATAGATTCACTGGATAATTTATTAGGCCAGCTCCTGTTTCTAGCAGAGACCTGGACATCTGGATGTAAAAGCAGTTATCAGCCAGCTGCAAGTGAAAATTATGCTCTGCAAGTGAGGAGCTTGTGTCTTCTCTGTAGGCAGTGGAAAGTGCCTGCTGAGTAGGGTTAATATCCCTGCTATGCTATGGAGAAATTCTCCATTTCTGGCATGTTCCTCCAGCTGAAAACCCTGATGATGGCACTTAGCAGCTGGGTGATCATCAGGGAGCAGCTTCCATGAGGATGCAGGAAGGACTGGAAATGGAGCATGAGCAGGGATGGGAGAGAGAATGGGAACATGGGATGCTGTGTGACTTTAGGGGGTGGATTGGGACCCGGACCCAGACCCAGGGGTTATGTAAATTTGGTGGGATACTGTGGGTGTGAAAGGTAATTAGACTATGTCTCAATGATTTATTTTATTATTTTTTGTTTGTTTCTCTACCTGTCCACTTTTGGCTACCCCAGATGTCTGAGTGCTCAGATGCTGTGCATTTCCTTCTCAGTTGTATAATATATATATATATAAGCTGCCCTACAGGTGCAGCCACACAGCAAACCCTGTTTTTACAGCATTTTTATTCCCTGCATTTACCTTCTTTTCCCAAGTGAAATAAATCCTGTTACACCTTGCAATTTTTTTTTCTCAGACATTGCTATTCTTCCTGCTAAACCCCCAAGTCCTGCTCAATGTAGATCCCATCAGCTGCAATAGGCCCTTTTTTCCTGAAAATATTGTATTTCATGTACTTCTAAGGCAATTTATTTTGGTTGGTTCTATTGAACTTGTAATTTCTTGCCTAGATTATCATGCTTATTTCTCTTAATGTCAGTATCCATTCAGACTTTCTAAACACACAATTAATGGAGGCTGCAGCTAATGGTGGCCCAGACCTTGACTTCATTGTTGGACATGGTTGATATGTGGGGTGGGGAAGGTTCATGTATGGAATTCCATTGCAGTAAAAAGTGATTTCTGGAGGTTTCCTCACTGTTTCCTTTATTTCTCTTAAGTATCTGTCTTGGAGCCAAGGATTTGGGATTAAGTGGCTCTGTTGATGTGGTTGTGGAGTGACAGCGCTCGTAGTCCCTGAAGTAATTTTTTGCCTTTGCTGCCTGGCTGAGAGGGGGATGTTATCCTCTCTCAGGTGGTTATTCAAAAGTGCTGAGATTCTGTGAATAGACAAAGAGCAGCAGTTTCAGGGAGGTGATAAAGCTGGATGTGCTCTATGGCTTCAGGAAGCTAATTCTCCTAGATATTAAAGGATTGATGTTTTTGATGTACGATTCTCCGCCGCTTTTCACACCAGGAATAGAGCCCAGCAGACAGTCTGTTTGCAGGAGGGCATTTTGGAGCTCTGCTTCATTTTCACTGGGGTTTTTTCCTGTGTTGCCATACATGTTTGATATCTCTGTGTTTTTTATTCATTTGCAGGGCCACCGGATGAAACGGCAGATGGGGGCCTGGGGGAGCTGGGGTGAATGGGGCAGGTGCAGCCGGAGCTGTGGTGGTGGAGTCAGCTTTCGGCAGCGGCGCTGCTATTCCCAGAGGTGAGGGCTGCCCTCCTTTTCCTTCCTTTCTTTACATGTGTTTTTCCATTACTGAGCTCCTGCACTTAGGTTCCAATGTACATCCAGAACAAAAACGATGTAGTGTTTGATTCCAAGGGGATAAGTCAGCTGAAACCACTTTGAGATGATCCTCGGCTTCAGTCTCATCACTGCTCTCTTCAACACATCCTGGCTTTGGTCCTTTGCTAGAGCACAGTAGTTTCTCTGTGAGATCTGAGGCTCTGCAGTCAAGTGATTGGTATGGCAGAAGCTGTTTCATCAGGTCTAGCATGGCAAGCCTTGGGGAGAGGGAGAACAGTCCAGAGCAGCAGCTTTCTCTCCTGAGAGCTGGTGATGATGCCAAGATTTTCTCAGGCTTATGACTCCCAGGAAGGTAAATGGTCCCAGAAGAAATGGAAGAATGGAGTTGGCTCCAGCAGCATGAAGGCTGTGCCATCTCATTTGCAGCTGGGTTAAATGCAGTGAGGAGGATGGCTGAGACTGTAGCTATTGGGAATGATGGACCTTAGAGATGCCGTTGTGAATAAAAATTAGGAAAAGGGAAAAAAAGCACCAGACTCTCAATAATGTCCTGAAAAAACCCAGCCTCTTTATATTTAGAGAAATGAGAGGTTTGGGGTTTTTTTAATGGAAGAATCCAGAGTTATGGAGCACTGATTCTTCTCACCCAGAGTAAAGAAAGGTCTCTCTTGAAGGCTGCTCATTATGGCATACACGTGCCAGAATCCCTGGAGGCCTGTCTCTCCATTTTAGGAGTGCTGAGATATTAGACCTTGGTTGGCTTTTCAGATCAATTTCCTCCATAACTGTTACCATGATTCTCAGCTGGAGTCATTTGACTGACACTTTCCATAGGCATGTTTAGCTCTTACTACTAATGGGCCTAGTGTGCACAGGAACAGCATGATAGATGATGTGTGTACCTATTCCAAACTGGCCACTACCCTCCTGCTGCTCAAAACATGGTTCTAGTATGGACACCTCAACTGTTTGCTGTGGACAATGGACTAAAAACTCTGCTTCCATTGTTTGATTGAAACCTGAAGAGCTATATTGCAGTTCCTCCTGGTGTGTGCCTCAGTTATGCCAGAGCACAAACCATAGCAGAAAATGGCACTGGCAGGTGCCAGCTTGCTTTAGTGGAAGTGTATTTTAGTTATTCTGCTATTTCAGGAAGCTGTGTGAGGGGTGATATGCTCAATGTGAAGGTGGTTTTGTGATGTCTGCCATGAGAGGATTTGTTGTGTGTGCATTCTTCAGAAAGCTTCATGTTGGTTTTCTGCCTTTCAGGACAGAAGGTGCTTCCAGTTGTGTTGGACCCACTCGGAGCTATCGGTCATGCAACATTCAGGTACTGAATGTTTGTGCTCTGCTTTTTGGTTTTGCTTGCCTGCTGCTCCTTTTCCTCACATAAACATCATTCTTGTTCAGAAGTAATATTGGAGTAATATTTGCTTCACCAACAGTACCCCTTCAAAAGCATATTGAATTTATACCCCTGATTTTATATGGGAGCAATAACAAATAAACCCCTTTTGTTGTTGTTGTTGTACGCTTAATTTTCTTCCTTTTTATAATGGCCCAAACCAAACATTTTCTCCTCCAAACAGAGCTGCCCAGAAGGCTCCCGGGATTTCCGAGCAGAGCAATGTGCAGAGTTTGATGGGACAGAATTCCAGGGAAAGAAATACAAGTGGCTTCCCTATTATGGAGGTAATGATAAACATGGGTTACACTTCATCCCTACATGCAGTATGTTTTGAAGTGACTGTAATTTTTTTGACCATAGTATCCTCCTAGGGTACTTCCAGTTGGAATAAGGGGGCAGGGGGTGACAAGATAACAGGTCCCTTGTCTTCTGTACCAGCAGAACACACTGTTCTCATTTTAGAAAGCCTTGTACTTCAAGGAAGCAAAAGAACAGTCCTACTAAGGAACAACCAAATATCCATCTGGCCCAATGTCCCCCTTCTACTACTGGCTGGCCAAGGTGCCCAAGAAAATGGTTGCATACTGTGAGGCTTCACCAGGGTGTTCTTCCAACCCCCAGCAGTTTGTGACCCAGAAATCTGTTTGATATCTGCCACTTCATCTGTCTACCCTCTGTTTCTGCTCCTGTGATCTAAAACCTGATGCATTATCAAGCTATTAGCCATACTATATAATGTTTGTTTCTTCTCTCCTACCAGCACCTAATAAATGTGAGCTGAACTGTATTCCCAAGGGAGAAAACTTCTACTACAGGCACAAGGAAGCAGTGGTAGATGGGACTACCTGTGAACCTGGCAAGAGGGACATCTGTGTGGAGGGAGTTTGTCAGGTTATTACTCATTGCTTCCTTCATTTACTGTTAGGTCTGTCACTTTGTCTGTTGCTTCACTTTGTTTTACTTTGGCCTTTCATAATAACATCAGAAAAGATGCTGAGAAGCATGTGGACAGCATTTATCTGTCTGTTTCTGAATGTGAAATAGAAGATGCCAACTCTGTCCTTTCTCTGGCAGCTCCTTCCTTGTCCTGTTCTGGCTTTCCAGACTCCCTAGATTCAGGCTTTCCCATTAGATCAGCCCAGAATTTGGCTATTTTTAATTTTTATCATTATGGTTTATTCATATCAATGCTCCTGTGTTCTGACAGGCCGTTGGCTGTGATAACATGCTGGAATCAGCCAAGAAGGAAGACAAGTGCCTGCAGTGTGGAGGAGATGGCAGCACCTGCTATGTTGTGAAGGGCACTTTTGATGTGCCCAACCTCCCCAAAGGTACAGCTGGTCTAGGTAGTTTGGGCAGGTGAGGAGGAGAGAGTTTAAACCCTAAAGTTAAGCTGCTAAAAGGCTGGTGGGGACATCTGCTCATGAGATCATTGTAGGCAGGCTTGGATGTTCACTTGAAATGTCTGTGTGGTGTGTGGCTCCTTAGCTGCTTTAGCATCAGAAAATGTACTGGTGGCCTTATTCTGGGAATTGCTGCCTTAGTTTCTGTACAGACCAAAGCACTTGCCTTGCTGCTGGTGTCTTTCCATGCTCAGTCTCCAGCAGGTGGTACCTCCTTCATAAGCCTCTGTCCATTGCCTTGATAGCTCCACCAGGATTAGTGCAAGGCTAGAAATGGGACTGTCAAGATAACAACTACACTTGTGGTCAGGTCTCTCTGTGTTGAACTTCAATATGATGCTTGCTGAAATTCCAAAGATTTCAAACTCTAAAAAATGGACTCTGCAGTGCCCCCCATGCTTTCTTTTCTGAGGTTTAATTGGAACTTTTTACACGTGGACTGACCCATGGCTGATGTAGGGTGGAGCTATTTGAAATGCAGATGTGGCAGCTGAAATGGTTCAAGCCACCATCACAAAATTCATCCAGCTGTTCAAGCACCAGTAAAACCATGAGCATCTTTGGCACAAAAGGGTGACTGTGTGGCACTGTTTTGGCAGTTGACAGGGCCAACAGAAAGAACACAGACACCAACACAAGGCTCAGGATTATTTTACTGTCCACTTCAAGATTATACAGAAATAAAACAATGTGGTCAGGAAAGATAAACTTATTATACTTTAGTTTTGAACAGGAGCAGGGATAAGCAGGGTAATCATAAATAATAAAATCATTACTACATACAAGTAACTATAGTGACTAAGAGAGATACATCACCAATTGCCCTATTAATACTTTACCATCATCCAGACCCTCAGTCACTGGGTTGCAGCAAGGATTTGAGGAACCTGTCCCAGCATTTGGGAAGTCCCACACAGTATGTCCACTTGTAGGTGAGGCATCCAAACTCCCTGCAAGAGGGTCCAGCTTTTATACAGTTGAATAAACAACCTTAGTCAAATAAGGGGACAGATATTGAATAATCCCTTTCTTTTTCTTTTTTCTTCAGGTTACAATCAAATCTTCATCATTCCTGTGGGAGCCACAAGCATCCAAATTAAGGAGGTTATGCCCAGCAGGAACTTTCTGGGTAAGACTAATATCTGAACCTGTGTTTCAGTCATTTGTATTCCAGCCGTTGCATTAAAATTTGGTTTTCAGGTATACTGGGCTTTGGGTGTTTACCTTGAGGGCTTGATATGGAAGAGGGGAAAAAAACTCTGAAAACCAGGGTCTGAATGTTGAGTATCCTTGAAGTGTTAGTGATGCTCAGCTCCAGGCTTCAGTTTTACCTCATTTTCTCTCCTGTGGTGATGTTGTTGTTGGATGGGGAATAAAAATACCCAAACCACATTCCTCCCTGAAAGTTAACAAGGAGTCTAGCTGGTAAAGCAAAATTTGACTGTGAGTTCTGCTGTTTGCTTGGTGAATGCAAACCCTAACTACTCCTGCCATCCAAAAGCCTGGGATAGGCTTCTTTTCCATCTTTTGGGTATTGCTTTGTACGACCTCAAACTCTGATCATGCTGCAGAGGGCAAAAAGGAGGGAGAAATGTCCTCACCTTTCCCACCTTTTTGGGCAGAGCTGAGGAAATTCCAATGGAGAAAGCAAATACTCTTTTGCTTTCTGACTCTTCCATCAGAAATCACTTCCATCACTGACTAATGGTGGGGAACACAAAGACAGGGCTGGAACGTGCTGGAGGCATCTGACTGTGCATCAAAAAAGTGCAGCAAAGCTGGCAGGAACCACCATCTGAATGTGGAGCAGCTTCTGGCAAGAGAACCTTACAGGGGGACAGCATTGCTGGAGGATGGTGGTCACCTTTACTTGCCACACCTGCAACACAGTATTGAGTGGGAACAGGAGCATCCCTGTGGAGTTAGAGCCCTCTTTTGCTGTGTTGGTAGATGCTGCTGTATTAGATGGTCACCACACTTAAAGGGTGGCAGGACTGATGTAAAGCACCTGGGGTTCAAATGGCAGAGCTCAGAGCTCTGTGGGTTGCCAGTACCATGAAAACCTAGAGCAGGCTTTGTCTTGGGGTACCTGGAGCCAAGAGTCAGGCTATAGGTGCATGAACTCACTGCCTTTTCTCCTCTGGTGGTGGGTTGGCCCAGCTGTGAAGAACGTGCGGGGGGAGTATTATCTGAACGGGCGCTGGACCATCGACTTCAGCCGGGCCCTGCAGGTGGCCAGCACCGTCCTGCACTACGACCGTGGCTCCGAGGGTGACCTGGCCCCAGAGCTCCTCCATGCCCGGGGTCCCACCACAGAGCCCCTTGTCATTGAGGTAAGCAGCGTGTCCCCTGCTGGTGCTCTTGCTCTCTTGCTTTGTGCAGCCCTCGCTTTGTGCAGTGAGAGCGCGTTGGTGGGGACCACACGGGAAAGACTGGCCTCAAAAGATCATCTAGTCCAGCCCCCCTGCTAGAGCAGGATCACCTGGAGCAGGTCACATAGGAATGTGTCCACACGGGTTTTGAAAGTCTCCAGAGAAGGAGACTCCACAACCTCTCTGAGCAGCTTGCTCCAGTGCTCAAAGGAGAGATGGGTCCTCCAGGAATCTTGTAAGGCTGTGGGCCCCCAAGGTGGTCATCTTGCAGAAAAACACAATTTTCTGCTCTGGTTCTGTTGTCCAGAAAGGAGCAGGGCAAGGCTTGATGGTGGCTTCTTGCCTGTTCCCTTGGACTCTGACTTTAAAGGGTGTTGGGGCAGGGACGTGCTGTAGGGCACTGCTTGTTATAGTGTGCTGTAGGCCAAGACAGGGTGGATCTTCTGATGCTGAGAGGGGTGAATGCAGCCTTCTCTGAAAAATAAGGTTCTCCTAGAAAGCAAGGAGAGAATACAAAGTGGAGAATAAGGGCTCCTTGAACAGGAGGGGCTTGGGTCAGCTCGGTGGGGAAATGCTGTGAAGGGGAAAAGTGCTGCTGCTGTTTCCCTGACTTTCTCCCATGCTTTCCCAGCTCATCAGCCAGGAGCCCAACCCAGGGGTACAGTACGAGTACTACCTGCCCCTGCAAGGACAGGCCTCGGGGTACAGCTGGAGCTACGGTTCCTGGAGCGAGTGCAGCTCTGAGTGTGGAGGAGGTAAGGGGACAGGACCTGTCTGGGGGTGCTGCTGTGGGGTTTGTACCCACACGGTGTGCCCGTGTGCTGCCCTCTGCAGCTTCTTCCCAGCAGTCTTCTGCTGGAAGGCAGCACAGGTGTCTGCAGGGGGCAGCTCAGGTTTAGTCAAGGGATGGTCATGTGTGGTGTTACAACAGAACTGCCCCCCATGCCTTGTCCTGTCTTATTCTCCATGCCCTAGTGCTCAGACTTGTTAGTGGGATCTGTTAAGAATCTTCATAGGTAGCTATTGGTTTGTTTTGCTTCAGTTCTTTATGTCCTTTTCTGACTTTTTCAATCACTTGAGAGGTCCTCTCCAAACTGACCTGGCCTGCATAAGTGAATCACATCATTCCTATCTATCATAGCCTGGAAGATTCTCTCTCCAGGGGAACTGTCAGATCTCCTTGGGTGTCACATCATGTTCAACTCACAGATACTTCCATGAGCAAAGTTATGGGGTTTAAGCTAAAAAAAACCAACAACAAACCAACAACAAGCCAAAAAACCCCAGTTAAACAGCTGACTCTCCAGCTGACTAGTGTATTGAGTTCCTATCTGCCTCTTCTGGTCTCCTGTGCTGATGGCCATTTTGCCATATTGTGCTTGTAGGTGCTGATATTGTCTTTGCCTGGGCACTCTCACCCTGTAGAAAGCATGAAGAGTTGCTATTGTGTTTTTCTCCCTTATTGTCTTCACAAGACTGACCTTTTGAATCTACTAGGAGGCCCCCAGCTCTACTGCTGTCTACTGCACACATCACACAGGGTTCCTCGAGGAACAATATATGGCTGTGGCACTTCCTTATGAGTCTCAACCCATAGAACAACAGGAAAATGCCCCTTAGCTACAGATAGCTGTTCTCTCTCTTGCCCTTCCAGTGGGCTTCTGTACTGTGGGGAGACATAATTCATAGTGACAGACCAAAGAACTGCTCGTGACTCCTTTCTAAGTTGGCCAGGATGGGCATGGATTCTGCACTGCTCCAGAAACCTGGCTGGCCAACCCCAGTGCATTGCAAAACCTTGTGTTGATCAGGATATTCTCTTGCTTCCTCCTCTAGGTTTCCAGTCTCGCTTGGTGTTTTGTACCATAGACAATGAAATTTACCCAGATTATATGTGCAGGAATAAACCACAACCAGACAATAACCGGACATGTGGCCATCAGGCTTGTCCTCAGACTAAAAGGTAGGATCTCCTTTCTTCTTCTGGGCTCTGATTTCTTCCTTGAGGTGCTTTTGGAACCAAGAATGACCTTCTCACTTCTGCTCTCCAGCATGGTTCTCTCCAAGGAAGTGTTTCACTGCTTAGAGAGCCCAAGACACAGGATGGTAATGATAACACTGTGATGAGCATTTCTGTGTGCACGAGGAAAGGACTTGATACATCCTATGTTCATTTTATAGACCAATTAAATTTGCTTTCCAGAGTATGGTTGTGGAAGACAATCTTCTTGCCCTGCAAAACCAGAGCAGGAGGTCAGAGCTGGTATCACTTTGTCATTTCTGCATTCCATGCTCTTAGAAAGGGACGAATCCTGAAATCTTTTCATTCTCTAGCATTTTGAAACCCCTTTACCCAGCCATTTCCACTTGTGCCTTGCTGGCATAGCCTTACAGTTGGCTTCACTTGGCTCTTACTTGGGCATCCAGAGCTGTAACCAGGGCCTTAACTGTGTATCTGGTGGGTGCAGTGGAGGTGAGTGTCGTGGGTGAGAGGGCACTTGGAAACCCAGGAGCATTTCTGAATACATGGTAGCCTATAGATACTGGTTTTAAGTTCTTTAAATCCTTTGTTCTGTGTATAAAGGACTTCTTACATCTCTCTGCCACAAGCCTGGAGTCGCAGTGGGGCACGGAGCTCTCAGATGAAAAGGTAACAAGGCAAAGAAGGTCACAGAAAGCACAGGGAGGTGGCTGCTCTCTTCTGCTCTCCACCTGGTTGCCCACTGAAGTCTGTGAGGGCTTTCCTCTTTGGCACTGGTGGTGGCAGTGGGTGATGCTTTGCTTTTGATTCATGCCACTGAAAATGATGGTGGAGGGTTCTGGCTGGCAGCTTTGCTCAGGTGGTTGTGCATGCTCCTGGTAACTTGAGTCTTGATGGGACTAAGAAGGGGATGATTTCTTCATAGCTTTCCTGATAACTGTTGGTTTTTCTCTGGAATAAGGGTAAAGAGGTGAATGGGATGTTCTGGAAGATTTTTGGTTTATCAAGATAAATAAAAGAACAGGAAGAAAAAAAGAGCACGATGGATTGGGCGATTGAAACGTTGGCCAGGATGTCAACGTGCCATAGAAAAACCCTCAGAATTCCTTAAAAGCTCTTCTTTCTTTGGCATGGGCACCTTAGCAGGCAGAAAAGTGTCTGCAAATCATGATGAGTACAAGAATGTGACTGATACAATATTTATAATGTGCATTGAGGTATGAGAGGTAAAAAAGATCAAAAGCAAAACAGTTGTAGCCCAGCGAGCTGCTAATAGCTTAGGACCACTTAGGACAAGCATGAACCATCATGTCCCTGAAGCCAGGACATGTTTTAAGTTCTTTCCCAGCTGTCTGGGAAGCTCTAAGGCAGACACAGGAGCAGACAAGGGCAGGGATTTGGGCATCCAAACAGTCAGATTGTTTTGTGGACATTGCCCCTTCAGTTAGCAAGGATGTACCAATTCTGTGACAGCTTCAGCAACCAAACAGGGCAAAATCTATTTAAAGTTTTTGGGGCTTTTGTGTGTGTGCTGCTGTTAGAGAATTTGGCCAGTGGACAGAATAAACCAACTTTCTACTGACTGTCAGAGAAAAGTTCACAAGCACTCTGAGAGTATCTGGCACTGTTTGCAGGCAGAGTGAGGTCTTGGCTTGGTTTTACTGTTTCCAATAATGGCTGGAGTGTAATGGGTGGTTAGGCTGGTGTGGGTTGCTTCTCTTTTCACTGGTGTGGATTGTTTTCTTTGGTTTTTTTCTTTCTTTTTCCTTGAACATCATCTTCTCTGATGTTTCACTCCAGGCATGACATCAGGAAACCAAAAGCCATGGAGAGAAATCTTTCCCATCTGGGAGAGCTCTGCACTTCCAGAGAAACAAGTGTTCTGTAGTTGGGGATTTGTCTCTGAGTGAGACTCATAGAATCATTTAGGTTGGAAAAGACCTTCAAGATTGAGTCCAACCATAACCCTACTCTGCTAAGTCCACTGCTAAACCATGTCCCTCAGCTATATATCTACCCACCTTTTAAACACATCCAGGGATGGTGATTCAACCACTTCCCTGGGCAGCCTGTTCCAGGGCTTGACAACCCTTTCTGTGAAGAATTTTTTCCTGATGTCCAACCTCAACCTCCCCTGGTACAACTTGAGGCCGTTTCCTCAGCTGATCCGGGCAGCACTTGGTCAGATGGGAACCCACCTCTGACTGTGTTCTGCAAGGAGGCATTTTCCCTGTCTGGTTACAACAGGAACATGACCCTGACCTCCTCTGGTGCCTTTGGGCCGGGCTGACATTTGTTTGCTTGATTCTGTGTCCTGCAGGTGGAAAACAGGAGAGTGGGGACCCTGCTCTGCGACCTGTGGTGGGGGCACCCAGAGCCGCTCCGTGTACTGTGTGGCATTTGATGGGCAGAGCTCCCAGGGGGTGGTGGACAATGCTGAGTGCATGGCCTTCACCCAGCAGCCCCGCAGCAGCCAGCCCTGCAACATGAGGCAGTGTGCCACCTGGAGCACGGGGCCCTGGTCAGAGGTGAGTTGGTGTGCAGGAGACACTGCCCCTTGGCATCTGCCACAGCGTGGGGATAAAGAGCCAGGCTCCTTTTCTGGGGCTGTAAAAGGTGTGTCTCCCTGCATAGGTGGTGTGTAGAGGTGTAGGACTTGTCCCTGCAGCTCTCCAAACAAGTTCTCGAGCTAGCTAGCAGCTGTGCCTTCCTATAAACACATCCCTGGTCCTCTAAACTGTGCCTGCCCCTGCATCTCTGCTCCTCTCATTGCATGTTCTCTCTTCTCTGGCCTGCCAGTCCTTTCCCCACTCCTGTATTTCTGTCAGGTCCACCAGACCTGGTATTGGCTGAGTTTCTGAGTCAGGCCTGGTGAAGACAGAGGCCAGGCATGAGAGCTGCTGATGTGCAATAAATAACACCCAGGAGGAGCTCACAGCTCCTGCCTGTGCTGTTTATTTCCATGCACGTTGCTGCCTCAGCATCACTAGCCCTGGACAGCACTGCTACAATCACAACAGCCTTTAATCAAGATACTCTTGAAACTCTGTGACCTGCTGTGAATTTGCCTCTTTTAAAAGAAATATGTTCATGCTTGTAACATTTGACTCATCCTCTTGTGGTGGTGCTTTGAATGGTGCAGCAGCACAAAATGCAACTTTGAGGCATGATAACCTAGACTGTAAGGTCTCTTTTTTTTCTTCTCATGAAGTACAAGTTCTGAGATGACTTCAGGGTTGTGGAGCAAGAGCACTGTTTGGGGAAGGCACCAAGTGTTGTGTTCTTGCAAACTGACTCCTGAGTGGTTTGTTCTGGGTTCTCCAAAGTGACTGCATTTTGTCTACTCTCTGAGATAAAAGGTCACTCTAGTAAATGAGTGGCTGAAACTCAGCTGGGTAGCTCATCTAAAGTAATTCAGACTGTCCCCAAGTTCATGCTCTCTGTAAAAGACCTTGAGTAATTCGTGGAGAAGGAGGCTGGGTTCCAGGAAACACCACTGTGAATTTAAGAGGGTGTTGAAAATGACACAAACCAGTTACTAGTATGGAAGTTGTGTCACAGCTCCAACCTTAATAATGGAGCACAAGGTCTTCAGGCAGAGGATGTGAGCAATACAAGAACCCAATCTCTTTATCTTCCCTTGAATTCTTTACCTTGAGCTGGTTTTAATCAAAGTAACGTGAGGTTCCGGGTATTTCCTGATATTGTTCTCAGTGCATTCTGCAGTACTGATATTTTTCCAAAATAATTCTCAATGTCTTCTTTGGTAGAGACCATGAGAAATGATATTACTAGGCCAAATTGAGCTCCAGAACTCCCCGACCCTATCCACTGTGCCATGGTGTCTCTTCTACAGCAGAAACAACTGCTCTGCTAACTCCCACCCCAGAAGATTATTTTTATGGTGGTTGGTTGTTTTAGGCCATCTCAAAATGGAGCTCTGCCCTAATGTCAGGGAACACAGCCTGGAAACACAAGTGGAAACCAGGTGCTTGAATATAATTGTTGGGCTCCTTTCTACAGTGCTCAGCCAGCTGTGGAGAAGGGGTCCAGACCAGGACTGTCACCTGCAGAACCCAGCAGGGCTCTCCAGCTCAAGACTTTGCTTGCCTCATGGAGCCAAAGCCATCGGCCACCCAGCCCTGCCTGAAGGAGAACTGCATCCAGGAGATTGGCTGGCACGTTGGAGACTGGGGCCTGGTGAGCATCACCCTGTCATGGTCCAGAAAGAACTGATTCCATTGCTGTGCTCCTCACAAGCAGGCTTTGATCCGTGCAGCCTCACGTTGGCTGGGGCTGGGAGCATGTCCTGCTTCATTACCAGCCCCTTGGCTCCCAGTGGCATTGTAACTGGCACTGGTAATGCTCCACTTAATCTGCTGCCTGCTTTGTAGGCAGCTGCTACAAAAATAAATCCTCCTGAGGGGGAGGGATTATGGTTTCAGTGGCAAAATGCAGCCAATAAGCTGAGACAATCCACTCTTACTGCTTATTCCCCATTCTTTGCTCTCTGTGAATAGCAGAGCAGCTCTCTGGCTGAGCATGGCTTAGAGCTCCAGGCTCCAGGACTGGTCATTGCATTTGGTGGTGTGGTTTAAAGTACACTTTAGTAATTGTTCAGATAAACTGTGCTTCAGATGGATTAGTCTTGTCTCTGTAGTGGGAGCCAGGCTGTGCTCAACCTGGGAAAAGTGCCGGCAGAGAAGATAGGGGGAGATCCAGAGCATCAGATTGCTTCCAAATGCACTTTTTTTCCTTCTGTGCTGGCCAGACCAGCTTGTTCCAAGCTAAAACATGTTACATCTGGTTCTTCATGAGGTGTGGGCCAAGTTTTAGTAACAGCTAAAGAAGTTGCTTACCTTAATCTGATCTTTCCTGGCCCTTGGCTTTCCACTGTCATAAGAACTCCTACCTGCTTTGGAATAAGAGAGATAAATCCTCTTCCAGTGTTTGTAGAACTTGCCATGAGCAGGTGGGTTACACAGATACCTCATCCTCTCCTCTCCCTCCAACTGCTGCTCATTGCTCCTCTTCATCCATAGCTTCCAGTGAGAGGAACTCCAGTTAGCTGCTCACAGGAAAGCCACCAGTTTCTTTTCCCAGTGTAAACTGTTGTTCTTGAAGGCATGGTTCAAAACTGACCCTCTCACAGCTGGTGGAGCCCCACAGTGTTGAGATGCCTCCAAGGCCAGGCTGTGACAATTCACTCCAGCTCCCTGCCACCCCACTCTGGGTAGCAGCAGCTCGCTGGGATGTTACAGACCAAGCATGGCTCAGGGCCTAATGCTTCAACGTTTGGTAAAATGGTCTAAATTACAGTGCTCAGATGAATCCAGCTGAAATACTGTTTGCTTGGTGGAGGAAGCTGTGCTCAGCCTGCAGCTAATCGTGCAGCTGTTCCACACTTCTGGTCTGTGGGGTTTCTGCATTTGGCCTCTGCTGTCTGCTCACTGGCCTTGTCTCTGTGCCCCAGTGTTCAAAGAGCTGTGGTTCAGGCATCAGGACACGCCAGGTCATCTGCGCTGACGGCGACTCCAGGTTCTACAGCCCTGAGACGTGCAGAGCCATCCAGCCACAGAAACCAGCCACCCTGGGGAGCTGCAACACCCAGCCCTGCCACCTGCCACAGCGTGAGTGCTACTGCTGCACACCCAGCTTTGCCCAGGATGCTTTTGTCAGGAGTAGAAATTCCCAGCTTATGTTCTCAGCTCCTTGCCTGCCTGTCTCCAGCCTGTGCCTTTATGTTCTGTGCACATAACCCTGGCATCTTCAGAGCCCCAGTACCTCTGCTCTTTGAAATGGATATAACAGGCTTGGGAATGATGCTGGTCTGTGTCAACTCTGAATCCAGCATTCTGTGATGCCTCTGTCCCAGTATGTCCTGCAGACTGACCCCAGAATTCCCAGTCAACCTGGGCAGTCTCAGTAGCCAAAAACTGTAGCCAGCTCTTATCCCCCTGTGGGCCAGCCATAAAGGAGGCACAACTGCTCAGAAGGTTTTGCTTGCTGTCTGTGTCTAGTCTTCATGCCAGAGCCAAAATGCTGACTTTTGTCTGCCTACCCATCAAAGGTCACTTTCCTGACAATCCAATTGAATCCAGTCACTGCTCAGCAGCTGTTTCAGGAGAAGAGAAACATTTTCATCAGCTTTAGTCTCCCGTTGAGTCCTGGATACATGTGCAATGATCAGAATGTAGAGCTGGACTAACTTCACTCGTGTTTGCCCTCACTCTCTTTGCAGAGGTGCCCAGTATGCAGGACACTATGGGATATGATGTCACTCGCCAGTCCTCGCTGACACGTTACAACCCAAACAACCCTGCCACAGGTTTGGAAGAGTTTTGTTAGTTTGGGTTTTTGATGATAGTGGACTTGAAATAGGGTGTGGTGGGGGGAAGATTCCCCCTTTCCTTAGTTTCTTTCATTCTTTTAATGGGCTTCTAGAAATTCATGTAGCTTCTTTGATACCAGTAGCCAGCAGTGATTGAATCTGTCCTTGCAGAAGACTCTGTACAGTGTATATAGATCCCAGGTTCTGGCAGCAGGAATTAAGTGCTGGCTGAGAGAAATGCTACCCAAAGTAGATCAGAGGAAGAAGAAAGGATGATGTGAAGGGACCACAGTAATGTGGCAGGGAGTTTCTCATGGGACAGCAGAAAGAATGGTCAGGGCAGTGAGCAAAGAACCTCAGGATAACCAGAAGACACCCATTCAGGTAAAACTGATGCAGAAAAGCCTGCCCTGTAGCCTTAGTCTGGTAAAAAAGAGCAGAGATGAGCAAAACTGGCCGGATTTTGATGCTTATACTTTAAGGAGTTCTCTCCCCAGATTCTGATGATGAAAGGACACTCCCTGGGAGCTCCACAGCCCATGGTACCTCTGGGAATCACCACGTGCCATCCACCAGGGACCTTGGCGTCAACCTGTTGCCTGTTCGCCGGGAATCCCAGTCACGCTCATTGGGTTCCCCCCAGCTCAGCCTCTCTCAGGACCACCCTGCAGGGACTGGCTCCCAGGACTGTCATCAGAGCCCACATGGCTGCTGTCCAGATGGGCACACTCCAGCTTTGGGCCCTCTGGGGAGAGGTTGCCCCTTCAGCACCTGCCACCAGAGCAGGTAGCTGGAAGTAGACAGGCCTGAGCAGGGAGGCATTGCCTTCCTGGGGCTTACTGAAGTGCACAGCTCCTGGCTGTTGAGCTGGGCAGGCCAGGCATTGCTGCAGCTCTTCTGGCTTCTTCCTGTAGGTATGGATGCTGTCCTGATGGAGTGTCAGCTGCCCAAGGCCCAAACAACATGGGATGCCCACAATACCGCCGTGATGCTCAAGCGAGCAGAAATAAGCCTACTGTGGCTCCTCCAACAGTAAGTACAAGAACTCTTTGCATTTTAGGGGTCCATCAGATATGAAGATTCAGGTCTGTGCCTGGTGACTCACATGGTGGGTTTCTGTTGTGCTTCACCTCTGCCTGTAATGGTAGAGAAGCAACACTCCAGGTGTGGCATCAAGCCCTTTAGCCCACTTTGGTCCTGTTCAGTCTGGGGCAGCCACCCAGGAGATAGAATGGGTGGTTGGGAGATGTCTGAGAATTAAAAGACCATCCTGTGTAACAGTGATGGAATAATCCTGAGTAACTACATTTATGTCAGTGACAAACTTGCCATCTAATTTCTAGGAGCAAAAAAATGGGAAAAACGTGGCCACTATTAGTTGCATTTGTTTGTCAACTCTGCAGATGAACTAAGGACAAAACAGTCAGGGAGGTAATTCCTCTCATAGCTTGGGGGGCTTAGTGTGGCCAGCTGAAAAAACTGTCCTGCTAGTGAGGTCTGTCTCACAGAGCAGTGCAGCCCTGGCTCCATGGCTGGCAGCCAAGTTTCCCATCCCTTCCCAGCATGAAACCCTCTTAGGAGGCAAACAAACAAATAGTGGCTCCTCTAACAGCTGGCCTCCTGCAGCTGACAGCTTGGACACGGTGCTTTGCATGTGCTGCTGTCCTCCTGTCTGCATGGTAACGTGTGGCTTTCACTCCCTGTCTCCAAGGCCAGCCAAGCCTTGTCCCAGCAGCACCCCTCGGGCGAGTGCCGCGGTTCCCTCTTCGGCTGCTGTTTTGACAATGTCGCTGCAGCCGCAGGTCCTCGAGGGGAAGGATGTCCCAATAGGCCCAGCTACCGTAAGTGACACTTCAGCTTCTTGGTTTGGAAACCTAGGAAGGGTCCTAAAGGATGTAGTAGTTGTTTGGAAGCTTCTTGTGCTCTGCTCTCTGTAAAACACAGTGAATTATCTCTCAGAAAAGGAATTCTGCAGGGTGGCTGTGGCAGGGGAAGCTTGGAAGGAGTGTAGGAAAGCAGCCAGATGGTTCTGTTCTGTCAGCTACCCCAGAAATTCTTGTCCTCTGCTGAGGATAGGCATGTGTTTGTGTGGTTTTGTCAGTCTGCAGGACTTCTGGGGAGCCGTTTGCCCCCAACAAGACAAGCTAACACAGCCTGGAGTGCTCTACGTTAGTTACCTGGGGTTAGGAGCAGTAAGATTTCTCTGAGCACTTTGGAATGTGCTCAACCTTCAGGCAGCCCATGGACAGGGGTGGAATGAGGGCTACAGCTAAGGATGGAGATGCTTCTCAGGGTGACATGGATGTTTTCAGCCAGCACAGTTCAATACACTGCCTGCTGTACTCTGAGGACACTAGAGCTGCTGGGCGGAAGCATCTCAGCTCCTTTAGTTCCCAGCTGTGCCCTCTGCAGGCACATTGCTGCTGCCTTGCCTTGCCCTTTTGCCACAGCACGGAGATTTCTTGGTGGACAACCCTGTAGGGCTGCCTTGGGGAAAGGGAAAGCTCTCTAGATCCTCTGCTCAACCACAGCTTGGCCAAGGAGCCCTCAGTCAGAGCCTGGCATCCCGGGTTTGTCAGCACGTGGCTGTGATGTGGAGCACAGGGCTTGGTGTGTAGACACATTGGGCTGTGTTCCTCTTCACATCGGTGTGTGGAGGGGTGTTCTATAATGCATGAGGCTTCACAACTGGGTCTAATCCACTTGCTTTGTGGGCTGGAAATGTGCAATTGGCAGCCACATGCCCCTCATTGCAGGAGAGGAAGCCCCAGCGCCAACCTTGCAGCCAAGAAAGGCTGTAAAGCATCCGTCTGGTGTCTACATTCAGAAATGTTTCTGAGGTTGGTTCTCCTTCCACCAGTGGCAAAACTGGGGCAGAAAGAAACCTGAGCAGCTGCCCAATTTCAAAGCAGAGTGCAAAGCTCTGGTGTCCTACCTTCCCCCCTGCCCTCTGCCCACAAGACCCATCAGATCCTCTAGTTAGGTGGCTCAAAGCACTGGAACCTTTATGCTCCATGACCCTAACATCTCCCCCCCCACTCTCTTGGCAGCATACCCTGTCCTGTGCCTGCTGCCCAGTGCCCACGGCCCCTGCACCAACTGGACCACTCGCTGGTACTTTGTGCCTGTCGTTGGCAAATGCAACCGGTTCTGGTACGGCGGCTGCCACGGCAACAGCAACAGCTTTGCCTCGGAGGAGGAGTGCATGAGAGCCTGCCACAGCTCCGGGGGGGTCCATCCCCTGCAGCACCAGCCCTCTCCTGCCACAGGAGCCCTGCCACGACACCACCCTGGCTCCCTCTCTCGGGCAGGGGATGCTCGGGGTCAGCAGCAGCCACCCCTGAGGGAATCCGCAAGTCACAGGCAAGTAGGAAGAGCTTATGGGGCTTCACACCCCAGGCAGGGCAGCTGGAGGAGTGAGGTGCTGCCAGGGGCTTTGCCAAGCACTGGTGTGCTGGAGAGCCAGTGCCGGGGCACCCAGCAGAGCAGGCTGGACAGCCTGAGCCAGCTGCCCTTGTGGGAAGCATCAGCACCTGGGCCCTCAGAGAGGCAGAGGGGCCAGCAGGAGCTGCCCCAGGAAGGCAAGCAGAGGCATAAGGCTTTTGGAGCAGATCTTTCCATGACAGAGGGATTTGGGCACACAGACTTGTTCCCAGCACGAGCTTTGCACAGGTGATGATTTTGATTTATTTTATTTGTTTTCCTCTTCTGCCTGCTAATTGTGAAGCATGGCTTCCTCTGGAGTGGAAGTGTTGCTCCAGCTGGGAGCAGCTAGCTGGGAATGCCAGCAATGGGTCAGCTGTCCATGTGGCCCTCTGCTAAATCAAGTTATTCAGGCCCTGGAGTTACCTGCTGGCTCTTTCCCTGCTCCCTGGCAGCACTGGGGTGAGAAAAGACTGCAGGATCCTGGGCTCTCTGTCTGGGAGGTTCCTGTGCTGTAAATGAGAATCCATAGGTGCTTTTCTTGCTCTGACCAACAAATTTAGCTGACTGACTTCAGAGCCTTTAGCTCTGCACTGCATGGAACAGCAGTGTGTTGTTCTAGGGAAGACTTTTAAGATGTAGAGTGTGGGCCAGTATCCAGGCAGGGTCACCCTGAAAATTTAAGAGTACATAGAGCAGGATCTAAATGTGTGTGCACTGGAGCTGTGTGTCTGCTGAGCAGAACCTGCTTGCTGCAGAAGGGAAGGGTTGTAGGACTCTGCTCTCTTCCTGCAGATATTGTAGCAGAGCAGCCTTTGCCATGTAGGAGAGGGCTTCCCACGTGTTGCCTGGTGCCTCTGCTCAGAGCTGAATGGGCAGCTGGTCCTGCTTTGCCCTGTGTCTGTGACTCATCCAAAGCCACATCGGAGAACCCGGGGGAGAGAAGAGCAGCAGAGGTGCCAATGGAATTGCTTTCCCTTTCAGAGCCATCCTGGAGGAAGCCAGGTCCTCTCTTGTGACAGCAGCTGTGGGACAAAACATCCAGCTGATCTGCAAGACAGGCACGTCCCCTTTCTCCAGAGTGGAGTGGATGAAGGATGGGCGACCAGTCTCCTCTGACAGGTGAGCTCAGCTCTGTCCACTGCAGAGCAGATGGGCTCCTTGCTGGGCAATGTGGGCAATGTGCTTCCCTGCTTTCTTCATCATCCTACTGTTAACATTCTTAAAATAGAGAAGAAAAGAAAAAAACATGAATAAATAAACGAGCCCATGTATTGACCTAAGAGCATGACCTGTCCACCTGGTCTGTGCAGAGCAGAAGGAGATGCAGCCAGCAATAGCACTGAGGTGTTGGCCAGTGCTACGGGTCAGAACAGCTCCCGTCCCATAACAAGGCACTGGTGGAAGCTGACGTGTGGGGAGTGAGAGAGAAAAATGTTGTCTCTGTTGAATTCTTCTTGGGGCAGCACAAAGTCAGTGGTCCAGGGTGAAGTAGCCAAATAAATCAGAGTTCTTCTGACTGGAAGTTTCTGGCACTCACATCTAAGATGTTAATATTAAAAAAAAAAATACTTTTTAAAGTCTTTTTTTTTTTCTCCTGAGAAGTCTGTTTTTAGCAACAGTTTGGAGCCAGACAGTCCCTTTTTATTATGAAAATCACAGTTAAGAAAAGCCCAGTTATGCTTTTCTGTTTGCAGATGACTGCTGGGGCTGAAGCTCCTGCCTGTGAGGGCAGCTTTCCTCTTCAGAGAAGAGGCTGCTGAAAGCTGCTCCCTGTTTTCCCATCTCAGTTTCCACTCTGTTCCTGACCTCCTTTCTGCCTCAGCTATTTCCCCTGCCCGTGACCTCTCTGTGGTCAGCGGGGTTTTGTTGTTTTCTAAGCTGGGGAGGGCACTGCATGGTGATGGTTTATGTAACATCAGCAGGAGGGGCTGCTGTGCCTTGGCCAGTTGCTGCCCGTGGCCAGGCAGAGGCAGTTAATCCTTGTGGCTGTTGCAGGCACACCTACCAGTCTGACAGCTCCTTGGTGATCAGCCACGTCAAGCCGGAGGACGCGGGGACTTACACGTGCCTCATCTCTGATGGGAGGACAGAGAGAAGACAGATCCGCCTGCAGATCTTAGGTGACTTGTCTTAGGGCTCCTTGTTAGCAGTTGTTGACACCAAGGGCAATAAAGGCAGCTGCAGGAGAAAGCTTCCTCTGCTGTGCCAGCAGTGCTGCCCTAACCCCATGGCAGTGGTTTCCCAAGAGCTGGTCAAAGCAATCGGTCTCCTCTGCTGTAGAGGTGCCAAGAGGGGGTGTGGAGGCAGCAGAGCTTCTTTTGGGGTTGCCTCATGATAAAGCCTCACTCCTAAAGCACTTCCTCCCCTGCAGAGCCACCCCATAACCAGAGTTATGACTTGTAATCTGCCCCATTTCCAGCACAGTGAGCATGTCTTCCTCCCTGAGGGCTGTCAGCTGCCTCATGGTCCCAGAAAGGAGACTCCAGAAGAGTTCTCTGCAGTTTCCTGGGCTCTCCATCTCACACATGGCCAGTCTGCCATAGCTGTCTGTGCTGGTGCATTTCTCCTGGGCCCCGCTGGGTAACAAACAATTCCCCATTCTAAATATGTGCCTTATTTAAGAAACCACATGAAAACTAGTCCCAGAAGATGGGTCAACAAGACACCCTGTAGCCTTCACTCTCTGAAGCTTGCTATGTCACAGCAATGGCACACGGGGCAGAAGGCATCGTGGCCTAAGGGGTGCTGCCACATGTTTGCTGACAGAGGAGGGAAAGGAGTCTAAAATTGCTTGCCTGCAGGTCCGTGACTCTCATTAGCAGACAGCACAGGCTCAGTGCACTAGTCAGCCAGAAAACAGATGGCTGAAGGGCTCTTTGGCTCCTGTTCAGCAAGCTCTCCCAAGCTCACAGAAACCCCACGCAAGAGGTCACGGTGAGAAGTGTATTTTTATTCACATATGGCATTTTGTTTTGGACAGAGTACCAGGGTGCTGCTCTGGCAGAGGGGGAGAGAGCCCAGGTCCTTCACAAGGAACACCAGCAGCTCTCCAGAGGCAGGAAGGTTGTGCAGGCAGCCAGCTCCTCTGTGCAGCAGCAATCCACATACAGGTGAGCAACAGTTTGGCCACCGTGCCCAGCTGATGGACCATATGGCATCTCTTCATGCAGAAAAGCTGAAGATTGGAAAGGTCCCGGGTCAGCTGTTCTGGGGCACGGTTGGGAAGCCAGCAGGACTGAACTGCTGACAACGGGGACACGGGAGAAGATCCCAGTCACAAGCTGCCTTCTGGCCCCCCCCCAGGGTCTCTGGAAAGCAGCAAAGATGTGCAGGGAGGCTGACAGCAAAGGAGCTGGGTTCAAGCAAAAGTAGAAATATCAGGGGCAGCATCTTGAGCTCTTCAAGTTACCGTAGGCAAAAAGGGAAACCTGTTCTGGAAAAAAGCAAAGCAAATAGGAACTGCTTAACTAGCACAAAATAGACATATGTAGATGAAAAAAGCTCCAGTTACTTTAGCCCCAAACCTTTTGTTTTAAATCTTTTGTGAACAAACCAGTTGGACTCAAAACTGTGTCTTCATATACTGGGTGGCATATTTTGTAGCTTCTTGCATGGTGTTTTTGGTGCTTCTAGGCCCCACAGCAATAAAATAAAGTTATTTTTGCCCTAAACGCAGCATGGTTGGGCTCCAGATTAAGTGGGACTATGATATTTTCCTTCCCTTTTGAGTTCCCAGACAGTTTGCTGACCTCCCCAGCAACCTTCTTAGCTGCTTCTGCCTAAAAGCAGAGAGAAGTGATTCATTGAATTAAGAGCATTGAATTAAGGCTCTTTGGTTTTGCTTTTTGAGATCAAGAATTCAGGTCAGAGAATGGGGGTGGGGGCAACGATGTTTTATTTGACTTTGGGAACATCATGGTTTAACTCCCTTCTAAAATGGTGTTTAGCTGTAGTTATAAGAGAGCAAAGAGCACGAGGAGACCTTAACCTTCCTGCTGCATGAAGTGACTGCCCAGCTCCTGGGTCTTGTGTAGTCAGGTGATTGCAACGGGCTCTTCACACCCCCAAAAAAATATCTGCTCATCTTTGTGAGTCACTTTGGGGAACACTTGTTGGTGCCCTGTTCAGGACTTTGTTCTATTTGCTGTGTGTTGATGTTGTTAACACTTCCTGGGCTGTTCTGCTGTAAGAAGCAGGGCTGCTGCCTCTAAAGGGTTAAGCTGGCTGGCAGCAGTGCAGCACCAAGCTGGGCTGACCTGGAGCAGGATCTGATGGAGGCTGCTCTTTTCTGACTGTTGGTAATGGCGAGTATCAGAGCTCTGATAGGAGTGCAGAGACAGCCCAAAAATAAGACTTGTGATTAAAAAAACCCCTTATGCTGAAGGACAAATGCTGAACAAGGAGATTTCTGCATCTTTTGCTGTGCTTTTGGACTTTTCAGGTTGAGAATGGATAAAACTGAGCCTTCAGTAGTGGAAGCCAGCATTGGGGAGAGAGTCAGACTGCCCTGCACGGTGGAAGCATCACCAACTCTCACCATCGAGTGGCAGAAAGATGGACAGCCCCTCTCCTCTCCCAGGTGAGCTCCCGGGTGGCCCCACCATACCCACAGGCAGGTTGATGTGGAGGAGAGCCTCCTCCTTGCCTTGCCTTGCCTTCCCTATCTCCTCCCTGAGAGAATGGAGCTGCTGGCCATGCAGCTAAGACCTGTCCTGCTTTGTGCTGGCCAGCACCCTCTGTGAGGGCCAGACGGTGCTGCTTGGCTGCCCAAGCCTCACTCACAGATCAAAGTCTGAACACTGAACCCTTGAGTGAACAGCTGTGGTATGGGGTCTACAAGGGAGCCAAAGTTGAAATGTGTTTGTCTACAAAATGAGCAGAAAGAAAATGCATGGCAAGCAGGTTTGCTGAAAACCAGCTGGACTGGGAGCCAGCACAGAGGTTCTCAGCAAAAAGAGAGATTTAGATGCCCGCAGTGAACTTCCACCAGCTACTGGTGCTCCACTCTTGCAGCTCTCCTCATCCTCTGCCCCTGAAACCTGCTCTAGCAGCGAGCTTTGGGATTTGTGCTGAGATTTGAGGACCAGGGATTGCATTACAGGTTGAACTGAATGGCTGCTGAGCTTTTGCTCAGTGTTACCATGAAGTTGTGCACAAGGCTCTGGTGGCTGGAGCCCCATCCCGACCCAAGCAGAGGCTGAAGGGCTTTCTGGTTTTGTTCCCCAGGCACAGGCAGCAGCCAGACGGGGCCCTGGTGATCAGCAGGGTCAGCTCTGAAGATGTTGGCTTCTACACCTGCATCGCCTCCAACGGACGGGACCGGGACCAGCGCCGGGTCCTGTTCCGACCTCTAGGTACTGGATGGGTGGAGCTGTGCCTGGCCTGGCTGCACACACCTCTGTGAGCACCAGCAGGGAGGGCTGGGCACTGTGGGGGTCTGGCTGTGCCTCTTGACTGTGCCCCTGGTGTTTGACAGGCAGCATGAGGGCAAGGGAAGAGCCAGTTGTTTTCTGCAGTGCCTCGTCGATCGTGGTGCTCCAGGCAGCTGGGAAAGGGACTAATAGGACAGTAAGAGTGGCTCTCAGAGCCTTGTTTCTGGGGCATTGGTGTGGAATGAGTGTAGGAGCAAGAGGAACAGAGATAATTCTTCTGTGCATGTGATAGGCTTGTATCCAGGAGAAGCAAAAAGCTCTCTGAGGCCTCTGCTACTCTCCTAACCCTTAGGAGCTCCACGTTCCCCATATAGCAGTGTCTTAGCTCCAAATAGGCTGTTTCAAGGCCTGGAGGCTCATAGCTAATCGTAGCATATGTTGGACTTTTCCCAGGGGGGGATTGCTCCTACTGCCAGGGCCAGCATGGCCTTGTCTTCCTGTTAGTGATGGTTTCCCTTCTGGTCTAGGAGAGCTGAGGATCACGGGTCTCCTGCCAAGCATCACAGTACCTGAGGGAGGGACTGCTCAGCTCCACTGCACAGTGACTGGCAGCAACGTGAACATCAGGTGGTCAAGGTGAGCAGAAATGAGGCAGAACTTGCCTTTGCTTCTCTTCCCAAACCACATCACTTACCCTCCAAATAATAATGCAGAACCCAGAGATCTCAACCCCAACTGTACCACCTACCCTGTCCTAAACTGCTTGGTTGTTGCTCAGAAATCCTGGCCAAGATCCTTGTGGGTCATGTTGTAGCCAAATGAGGAGGAAGGCAGATACTAAGCTAAGATTTCATGGAGTTCAAAAAGGCTCCGTGCTGGAAAGCTGGTGACATTAATGGAAAAACTAAAGTAATCAGAGGACAACCTTTTGTTGGTCCTTATAAACTCTGTGCTTAACCTTGGCAAGCATTTCAGCCCCTACAGTAACAGCAGCTTTTCTCCCAGCTTCCTCCTGCAATAGTTCTCTCCCTCTGCTGTCAAGTGGGAGCAAAGGAGGGGTTTTTGAGTGTTTTAATAAAGGTGAAGGAAAAGCTTTGTTCTTCTCTCGATGAAACTCTGCATTTGTGCAAGTGTTTCACGGGGGTTTTTTCCCCCAGTTTGAAAATAATCAGTTCTGTTTTGGAGCCTTCTTGCAAAGGATCCAGGGAGATGGGTTGGTAATTGTTTAAATCCCTCTGCTCCCAGGGGTAGGACTGAAGTGGGCTGTCTCACAAAGAGACCTTTTCTTCCATACCAGTGGTATTTAACAAAATGATGCAAGTTTTGGAGCCTGAATGGAACCCTTTTCAGTGAAACAAATTTCATTTTCTTGGTAATTCATAATTCAGGCAGTTTTCCTGTGGGGACAGAGTATTCCAGGAGGAACAGAACAGACACAATCTCGCTGGTATTTTAAACACTTTTTTTTTATTTTAAACAAACTTCTAAGGGAGAGGAAAGAGGGCTCATTGCTCACTCCCCCATATGTTCCTCAAGCAATATGTGCTGCTATCAATGCCAGGCAAACAAGCACTGCCAGACCACAACCTGGAGAGAGGGAAGGACACCCTGGATTTTCTCTTAGTTCCTCAAACCTCAAAAACATGTAATAGTGGAAAGGGCAATGTCTGTACAGAGAGCACACAGCCAGCTCCCTCCCACACAGACTGGGGGCTGATGGATGCACTCCTCAGGCTCCTGTTACTACCCAGTTGTAGAGCCAGGTTGGGGCAAGAGATTGATCCTTCCTTGTAAAAATTCACCCCTTTCTTCAGCTCTCCAAGAGCCCTGAGAGCTCCTCTAGCCCCCATGGGTGGGAGTAATGATACAGGATGTTTTTCTCCCCAGGAATGGAGTCCCCATGCGGGCAGATGGGCACCACATCCACCTGTCCCAGGATGGAAGGCTGATCATAAGCAACGTTCAAGAGGCTGATGAAGGATCCTACACGTGCAGTGCCTACAGCAGCAGCAACTCTGTCAGTGCCAGCACGGAGGTGAAAGTGCTGAGGAACAGGCCAAGCAGTGAGTACAACCTGGTCTTCCTGCTTCTCCTGGCACAGCACCTGCCTCTTGACTGTTATTATCATGTGCCCATCCACCACTGACCTCGGGAGGGACCTGTGGGGAGCAGCAGGAGCCTCTGGGTTGTGCTACCTGCTTTCCCTGGGTAGAAAAGCAGGATGGTGGGCTGGGAACTTCCTCAGGCTCAAATGCCATAGTTGTTTGACCAAATAGTTGGCTGCAAGATTCGTATTTGGACTCTGGACGCCATCCAGTTGGCTTTACACAGGGTGTGGAGTGGTCTCTCCCCTGGAGGTCAGCCCCAGAAATGGCATTTTCCTCCTGTTTCTCACCAGAGGGGTCAGTTTCTGTCTCATCCTTGACTAAATTTAAAACAACCCCCTTAGAACTGGCTGGGTGGAGAAAGCAGGAGCTCGCTGTGTCTTTTGGGAGGGGGCACAGAACCTGAGGGTGAGCCCTGGCAGTGTATTTACCTCTGCTGCACCTTTTGCTTGGCTGCAGCTACTGTGAACCATGTTGTGGACCCCAGCAGAGAGTGTGTGGACCAGCCACATCTTGCCAACTGTGACCTGATCCTGCAGGCCCAGCTCTGCAGCAATGGATACTACTCCAGCTTCTGCTGTGCCACCTGCTCTCGCCACCAGCCCCTGGCCAGCCCTCCTCAGCATCACCATGGGTGAAGGACACCTCCATGGCCACGTGGAAGTACAGGTGACTGGTTTCAAGGCTGGCAGTCTGAACTCTGTCCTCCTACTGCATCAAACTGCTCTGGAAAGCTCTCGAGGGTGAATTGGACAGTGTGTGCTAGTGGGTTTAACTGTTCAAAGGGGGACCCACCACCCTCTAGTTTATTGTAAACTCCTTTTTTTCCACCCCACGTGCCTTGCTGTAGCTCATCCATCTCTTCACTTAAGGGTATCTGCTGTCACTCAGAAAAAGATGGTATTTGGAACGTGAAGGTGCTGTGACTTTAGAGAAGGCAGATAACCAGCGTGAAGGAGGGAGAGGCCAATTCTTCATACAGAGAAGTGCTTTTAAGAAAAATGATCTCTGAACTGTTTGAAGATGGGCTTGAACTATCTCAACCAAAGCACTAAGAAGCAATGAACATTTGTACTCCTGGGGAGCACTTTCCATCTAAATGCAAAGGACTCTCTGGCCATGAGGAACAGCTTGATGCATGTAAGATGAGTGTTCAGGTCCTGTGAGGTTACTAGCACTGGGGATGCAGCTCTAATGGCACCTTACTGTAGCCATTTCATTCAGGTCACCTTAGACAAATGTCTGGTTGGGTCAGTTTGGTTTCTGTAATCACCTCTGGAGTGCAGCAGCAATGCTTCACAGAAAGCTGAAGGCAAAAGAATTGCCTGAATTTTAGGGGTGATTTAGATGGCTCTACCAACACTCTTACCTGTTCTGAGATGCACAGTTTAAACATCCCTCACTCGAGGTAGGTTCAGCAGATTTTTATTTTTCTTTCCTGAGCCTGAACTGTGCTGCTTGAATTGACTGCAGAGCTGGGCTGGGTGGTAGCCTGGTGCTGAGTTTCAGCCTGGGGAGATGAATAATATTTAGTTCTCTGTGTATATGTGTAGGAACATTTGACTTTTCAGAGTAAACCTCTCAGTGATCTGCTCCAGCCTCAGTTAAGTCCAGGAAGAGCTGGCTCTGCACATGGCCTGGGCTGATGTTTGCTCTTATGAGCTGACAAACAAGGACTTCCAGCTGCAGAGCAGCTACAGCTGAAAAGCTGCCTTCATTTCAACAACAGTGAGTGGCAGCAAGTAGACATGTGAGGCTCTGAAAGAGAAAGTCTTGGGCATTAAAGGGTGTGTGGGTGGAGGTGAGATTATATCATGATCCAGGAAAGGCCCTTGGGTGTCTTCAGGATCTCAAAATGGAATTATTTCTGAGCAAAAGCTTTTTTTTTTCCTGCCTCCACAGTCTGGTTTTATCCTAGCATCAGCCCTCACAGTCCCCCCTCTTCTTCATCCCAGACTCCCTGCTGAGACTTGGATGGGTTAATCATGTTAATTAACACCATCACCCATTTATTATTTGCATAGCTGTAGCTATAAACTAGTAGCTGTGGTGTGTAGTGTTGATGTTTTCGTTGTGGGGTGAAAGGTTGGGGGTTTTTTTCTCTCCTTTCTTCCTTTCTTTCTTCCTTTCTTTCTTCCTTTCTTTCTTCCTTTCTTTCTTCCTTTCTCTCTTTCTTTCTCTCTCTTTCTTTCTCTCTCTTTCTTTCTCTCTCTTTCTTTCTCTCTCTTTCTTTCTCTCTCTTTCTCTCTCTTTCTTTCTCTCTCTTTCTTTCTCTCTCTTTCTTTCTCTCTCTTTCTCTCTCTTTCTTTCTCTCTCTTTCTTTTTCTTTCTTTCTCTCTTTCTTTTTCTTTCTCTTTCTCTCTCTCTTTTTTTTCTCCTTCCTTTTGTTACTTTACTTGAAGGCTTCTAAGGCAGGCAGCTAATTCAGGACTGTGCTCACACCATCTCCTGCCCTTCAGTCCAGATTCAGTGCTAATTACACCGAGGTGTAAATCCGCAGGCTTGACAGCCTAAAGCTGGTTTAGCCTCTAAAGCCAGTAAATCAGATGCACCTAAAAATAGGAATTACCAACCTACTGATTGCACTCTCTTCAGCACAGGTGTGGCTTCAGGATTGGACACACTGCTCTAAGATGTGAGCAAACTGCAAAGTCTAGACACAACCCAGTGCAGGAGCAAGAGGTGACAGGCACCCAGCTCTCGGGGGGTGGGTCTTTCTGGGGTCTGAGAGATTCTGCTTGCTAGAAAAGACAAAAATACTTACTTTGCTGCTAAGACCCTTTAATTTGATTAGCAAAAGCTCCCTTGGCTGTAAGCCGTGGTAGGTGTTAGAGGGGAAGGGTTGGTGTTGACATCATTGGGTATTTAAGAACTGTGAGATGGTCTTGAGAACTTGTGTTTGTACAGGATTTTGCATTTACCATCTCAGAGCAGCACCTTTTTGTGGGGGGGTGTAGAGGATATTTTAGTATATAGTGTGATTTTTGCCTTTTGAGCCCAGGGACTAACCCTGGAATGTGTAAACTCCAGCCCTCAGCTCACATGTGGCAGGCATGGAAGGTAGTCGTGGGCTGTGAGCCTGCTCAAGGGGCACAGTTAGGAGTTGGTTGTGCTTGTATCAGGCCTATAATATCCTTTTCTACTATGGCAGGGGCTCCATATTTAGAATATTTGACCATTCTGTGTAGTCAGCTTTCATTTCAGCTGTATGGTTACCCAAGCTGTGGCCAGGGAGCACTCTCAAGGCTCATGAGGGCTGGAACAACTCCCTGTGTTCTGATGGGCAGGACTTTACCATGGAAGGTGCTTTGGTTGAGTGTTTATTCTGATCTCTTTTTTTGGCTACATAATCATAGGAGTCACCTTTTTAAATACCATCATTGTACTTGTTAACTAAAGGGTCTTTTTACATTTCTCTGTGTGACAAGCTGAGCTTGTCCCTCTCTAGTCCCCCTTAGCTGCCTCACTGACTGTTTACTTTTTTGAGAATCAAGATGTTCATTTTCTGCCCTAAACAATGGACTGGAGGAAGGTCATATCTCCTTTACTGTTATCTGCAGGGAAGGGTGTAGTTACACTGGGCTATTTTCAGCTGGTCTTGGGGCACTATGGGGAAAGAAACAGACCTAACAGAATAAGCAATGTGTGCTTTTGTTCCTATTATAACTGTCTACAACTATTTGCTTGCTTTTTGAAAGCTGAAAACCAAAAGCTATTCAAGTACATAGGGAGTGCTTGGCCATTGCTGTTCATACCCTGCTGAAAACAGGTAAGAAGCTGTAAACAAAACAAGTCCCAGTTTTCTAGATGATGTCTGTGAGACTCTCTGTACCTGCCTGGAACTGGAAACTGCTGGCAAGCTGAGGTAGGGCCAAACAAAGGGGACATTTCTTCCCCTTCAGGTTACAAAGCCCAACTTTTCCTTGTGTCCAAGCTGACCTGGTGCACATCAGAATCCAGTAAGCACCAGTCATCCCAACAGGGTAAGTAGCAGCTCACTGGAGGAACAGGAAAGGAGTGAAAATAGAGTCTTCTCATGCAGCTCTTGGGATCTTCCTGCCTTTCAGTAGTAGGGGAAAGAAAAACAAAATGAGTTTTTCTTTCTTCTTTTTTTTTCAATGTTAGTGTCTTCATATTTGTCTCGCTGTAAATATTCAGTGTTAGAAAATACTGTGCTGCAGACCCCAGAATCTGATGTTTCCAGTAAAGCTCTCCAGTTTAAAGCTTTAAATAGTTATGGGTCACAAAAATATCTGCAAGTTCAGTCCTAAAGTTCAAGGTAACCTAACATGGTGTACGTAAAAAGAGATTTAACACCATTATTAAGCTTTTAGGTTGGCAAGCAGGGCTCATCTCCAGAAGATACCCAGAGGGACAAATGCTGACAACTGAATGGGGGTGGGAATAAACCTTTCACAGCCAGCACTTCTACCACCAACATTTATTTCTGTTAAAGCAGATTATAAATCATCAGTACAAATATATATAACTTACATTTGCTTGTAAGGCCAAAGTTTAAAAGTAAAGTTAAAATGAGATGGTTTTCACAAGTCACCAGAGGCAGAATCTGGACCAGCTGCAGCCTTAACCACAAGGTTTCACAAATCAGTGGGGGGGAAAAACAAAAATAAAATTAAACCAGAGTTAAAAACCTCTAAGATCTATTGACAGACAAACATAAAATGGTTTCCCAGGCAGCCCCAGGATGTAGATATGATTACAGTAAGTTGTCACAGTAGTGTTAGAACCAATAGATTAAGACAAAGAAACTGCAGCAATACATGAAAGGAAAAAAAACCCATACTATATATAATATGTAGCTTGATTCCCATAAAAACCAGTAAATTTTCCCCATGGTTTTCAAACCATGACAATACTGTTCTTTCATTTTCTTTTATTTAAAACTACAATATCATGACTTATTGGTTGTGATTGTTGTTGCAATATGCTACTTACAATGAACAGATACGAGAACAAGCTAGAGCCCCTTTTTCCACCCCCCAATATTACTTACAATAAGAATCAGAGATAAATCAATCTTATGTACAATTTCTTACATCCAACCCCCCCCCCTTTTTTTTTTTAACCTTTGGCAAGATTACTTACAACTCATACAGCTTTTAATATCCAACTATTTAAAATATTCTAAATGCATAAAAATAAAGATTTTGGCTTTACTTTATTCTTTACATATAATATTCACTTTTTTACTCAAAATGGAAGCTCAACTTTTTCCACAAACCTACCTTTTGCCAAGCAGGTGACCCATCTCCAACCCTCCCACCCCCCCACCCCACCCCCTTTTTCCCTGAGGGGGAACATCCAGGACTCGCAGG